>CM034536.1:55722576-55792915 GCA_020002185.1 Paraescarpia echinospica
CGGAGAAGAGTGCATCGACCGCAATCAACAATCGTCGTTTCCGTCAACTCGACGTCGTCGCTGCCGATGCATACGAGATCGAAATGCACAAACGCACCGTCAAATACGCACTGCCCACACACGTGGGATTCTTCGTGTTGCAGTGGGCCAAACTGCGTATGTTGGAGTTCTACTACGACTTCATGATCAGGTACGTGGATCGGCCGCTGTTCGAGTACTGCGAAACCGATACGGACAGCGCCTATTTGGCTCTGGCCGGTGAGTCCGTCGACGACCTCGTGACCCCGGCACTGCGCGACCATTACTATCATCACCGCTCCGAATGGCTACCGTCCGAATGTTGCGACGAACATCAGAACGACTACGTGCGCTGTCGGCTGGCCGGACGTCCGTGGAACGGCACCGAGACGTGTTGCAAGGAGCGCAAGGCGTACGACAAGAGAACACCGGGACTCTTCAAGGTCGAATGGTCCGATGACTGTTTCCTGGGTCTGTGCAGCAAGACCTACTATTGTTCGGGTACGGTCGATAAATACAGCACCAAAGGTCTGAACAAACGACTCAACACCATCGACAAGCAGTCGTTCCTGGACGTGTTGACCAATCGTTGCAGTGGAAGCGGGAAGAACCGCGGGTTCCGGGTCAATCACTCGTCCGTGCTGACGTACATCCAGGAACGTGCGGCGTTGACCTACTTCTATGCCAAGCGCGTGGTCAACGAAGACGGAATCACCACGGGCCCGGTGGACGTGTAATGCCGAACCACTGCTGACACGATGAGGAAATGCGCCCCTACGTCAGTTGGGGTTATAGGCGCCTCTAGCTGTCATGCGGTTAGTAGGCGGAGACACACGAAAAAAAAAGAAAAAAAAAAGATAACACTATTTAGTCAGATGCCACACAATCGATAGTCTAACGTAGCATGTCACGGACGGGAACGCTTGTAGCTGTAACACTAGTGGGAATACTCGGTCTGTATCTGTACGTCTTGTACGTCTTGTTCCGCGATCCCTTCCTTCGTTGGTGTGGTGGAGGTGTCGTCGTCGCAACTAACAGCACAGTGGTCAACGCGACATTGTCGAACACCACCGGTGACTACTAGATGGACACGTGATGGAAACACCCCTTCACCTGTATCGTTGCGGGACCGACGGGATGTGGTAAGACCACGTTCGTGATGCGTCTGCTACGTCACGCCACAACGATGATCGATCCACCTCCAGAGAAGATCACGTGGTGTTACGGTGTATGGCAGAGTGCCTACGTTGACAACGACCTGGTACGATTCGAGGAAGGCTTACCGAGCGGTGCGTTCGACGCATCGACGCGTAACCTCGTGATCATCGATGATCTGATGGCAGAAACGGACGAACGGGTCACGACCTTGTTCACAAAAAAGAGTCATCACCAGAACACGTCCGTACTGTATCTCGTACAGAACCTGTTTCCGAAGAACAAGGAGAGTCGTACGATCAGTCTGAACGCACACTACATGGTGATCTTCAAGAATCCTCGCGACGCGTCACAGATCGGACACTTGGCACGACAGATGTATCCGGGTCGCCTGAAGTTTGTACAGGAAGCGTTCCGAGACGCCACGTCACTCCCGTACGGTTATCTCCTCGTCGATCTGAAACAGGGCACGCTCGACGATATGCGTCTGCGCACGGGTGTCCTTCCGGACGACAGTGTCCAGTACGTGTACCAACCCAAGGTATAAGACGTCCGCGCAGCACCTCGTTCCTTCAGTCGCAGCATGCTCGTGAAGACAACAGCATGTCCGAACTCGTGAAGAAACACATCCTCTGCATACAGACGCTAAACAGATACAAGAGCACGAAATTGAGACGAGCCATCATCAGAAACGCCGACGCCGATCTGTTGTGTGCACTAGCCGAGTGTGCCTACAACATATTGAAGAAGAACTTGCCCTTGACCGACGCGCAGAGACGTGCTCTGAACGTGTACAAAACAAACCTACGTGCTTTGGCACAGAGAGACGCACCTGCAGCGAGGAGACGTCGCATCTTGCTACGGGGTAACAACCAGGGCGGAAGAGGACAGACTGCTGGCACCTTTGGCAGGTGCGGTCTTGCTACCCTTGCTAAAACAGGTGCTACTCAAGTAGACAACGATGGAACACGTACGGAAGATGGCCTTGGTAGATCCACGACTGTTGGACAGTCTACGCGCACCGGCACCGACAGATACCCTAGGACGCAAAGTACAGGTACTCGACGACGAGATGAAAGTCATACTCGACAGACAAGATCTCACCGACGGTGACAAGGTCGTCATGTATAATCAAGTGTTGCAACGTTACAACGCGTTGGCCGATCGACGCACGCGCGAACCGATGCGCGTGATAACGGTCAACAAGGACACGTCCCCGGTGGTCACGGCGGCGGCGGCGGTGGTGGCGGGAACTAATACGGATCCGACCCCTCCGGAGGTGGGGGTGGAAGCGGAAGTCATCGACAGTGTTCCCAAACGCCTCCAGGCCAAAGCCAGACGACTGATGGAACGTCTGAAACGAGACGTCGCGTGGAATGCGCGCGGAGAGCTCATGAACAAAGGCGTAGCGGTACCCGGAATTAACGTGGTGGACCTCGTGAACGATTTGTTGCGTCAGCGCAAGACCATCGGCTCCCCAACGGGGTGGCAGGTGTTTGCACATCAACTCGGCGACATGAATCTGCCTATGGAGTTGGTGGGTAACGAGGCCAGGAGACTGGCCATTCGACAGGAACAAAGGAAGCGTACCATAGAAGCGGCGGCCACACGATCGCTCGGTAGAGCACGTCGAACGCTGCAGTGGACACCCCTCTCGCGGAGACGATCTCGAATGAGTCCGTCTACTCTACCTACACCACCGACGTCGACTAGTAAGACATGGGAGCGTCTCGAATAAAAGAGACGCATCTTCTCGATTCACCGACATAATGTGTGATCTACGGGACAGTCTAACACGTCTGTTTACCGGTGTTGCTTACAGCGGACTTCCCATTGTGTGCGGGATTACCATCGATTATATCATACGTACGTCATCATGGGGCGCCGTCGTAAACAGCTGGAGGACGTCTACTTCAACCCCTCCAAGGTGGGTAGTTACGGAGGAATCGCGTCTTTGCGACGAACCGCCATACCACGCGTACCGAGAAAAATCGTCGAACAATGGCTATCGGAACAGAACGCCTATACACTACATAAACCGGTCAGAGTTCGTTTCAAGCGTCGGCGCACGATCGTCGGAGGACGGGATCAACAGTGGCAGGCCGATCTCGTTGACGTGTCCAGTCTGAAAAAAGAAAACGACGGTACAACGTTCCTGCTCACGGTGATCGACGTCTTCTCGAAAGTCGCCCGATGCGTTCCACTGAAGAACAAGTCGGCGACGTCTGTGTCGAAGGCACTGAACGGTCTCTTCACCGACATTCAACCACTGTCGTTGCAGACCGATAGAGGTCTGGAATTCTATAACCGTAGCGTTCGGGGTGTATTGGACAGATACGGTATCCACCACTTCTCCACCTTCAACGCAGAGATCAAGGCGAGCATCGTGGAACGCTTCAATCGCACACTAATGTCACGTATGTGGCGATACCTGACACACAAAGAAGCGTGGCGGTACATCGATATCCTTCCGGATCTGGTGCGCACGTACAACGACACACCTCACCGCAGTATCGGGATGTCTCCGTCACAGGTGGATGCGACTAATCAGGAAGAGGTGTGGCAGCGTCTGTACGGTGGTCATCACGGTAAGGGTGTACCCAAGTACCACGTGGGGGATCGCATACGTATCAGCAAGGCTAAGAGACGGTTCGATAAAGGTTACACGATAAATTGGACAGAGGAACTATTCACGATACGCGAAGTCCATCCGTCCGATCCACCCGTCTATCGTCTAACGGACGATCTCGGCGAGATACTGGACGGTACCTTCTACGAACCGGAGATGCAGAAGGTGACGGTTCCGGTCGATAAACTGTACCGTGTGGAATCGATAGTACAGCGCCGCAAGGTAGGCAGGCGACGGGAGGTGTTGGTGAAATGGGTCGGATATCCTTCGAAGTTCAACAGCTGGATCGATGCCAAGGGTCTCGTCGGACTATAAAGACTAATTGTGCGTCCGTCACGATGTCAGTCGTCCACGTATGGCAGACGAGACAACATCACGCATCACCGTTAGCGCCGAAGAAGTAGAAGAAGAAGAAGAAGAAGATGACGTCGACACTCTACCGCCACCACCACTAAAGAAAGAGAGGACTCCGTGGCACATATTCGGTACCGCGTGTCCCAAAGAGGAGATCTTCTTTCTGTGTCAGGTCGTCGTCTTGTACACGGTCATCTTGGTCAGCATCTACAACCTGACGTTTGGCCACCACGATCCGACTCTGTGGACGGCCCTGTTGAGCAGTTCGTTGGGTTACCTGCTACCCAGTCCGACGTTGAAACAACAACAACATGGAACCGAGTGATTTCTATCTCACGTTGCCCAGCAATGCTTCCATGCACACGCACCCCGACAACACGCTGACCCACTACATCACGACGCTACCGAAACGTATCCTACTACGGGGACAATGGGAATGCGGTCTGGTGGAGGTACAGTACCCACACAGTTGGTACAACATCGTAGACGATGACGCGGGGTTCGCTGTGACACTACCGATAGACGAAGAGCACCCACGGTCCCTGCACACGAAGACTATCCGAATCGGAACCGGATACTATAAAGATCCGTGGTCACTGATCCTCTCCATTAACGCCTCTCTACGTCGTGTGGTGGGAGAGGGACGAGTGAAACTGAGCTACAACCTCATTACGCATAAGGTATCGGTGCACATGGCACCGAATACCGTCTTCCGTGCTGCTATACTGACTGCCGTTCTCGGCTTTCGTACCACTACGCTGGAGTATCTCCCGAAGGATCCCGATGCACCCGAGTTCAAGGTATTGATCACGGAAGCCGAGACCGTGATCACCATGGAACGAGGGCTCGACTCACTCTACATCTATACGGATGTCGTGGAACCACGAGTTGTTGGTGACAGTCTCGTACCGCTGCTGCGCATCATCCCGGTGAGCGGTCGCCATGGCGACATCGTATCGAAGACCTTCGATAAGATTCACTACGTACCCGTGCTCTACAAAGAATTTGGCACGATCGAGATAGATATAAGAGACGACACCGGAAATCGCGTGCCATTCGAGGTTGGTAAGGTGACGGTGACACTTCATTTCCAAGGGCAACGGACGGCACTGTTTTAGAGAGAGAGAGAGAGAGAGAGAGAGAGAGAGAGATGAATTACACCGACTACTACGATCGTCAAGCGGGAGGCGCGATTCCTTATTTCGTGGGTGCCCGACACCAACGGGGACACGGCCTGGGAAGTCTATTCGGAAGTCTACTGCGTAGCGTCATGCCACTCGTCAAGAGAGGAGCCGTGGCGTTGGGAAAGAGAGCTCTGTCGACCGGCGCACGCATAGCCGACGACGTCCTGTCATGACAGAACATCAGAACGGCCGCCAAACGTCGCGTCACCACTGCCGGTAGAGATATGATGAGTGATCTCTTGACCCCTGGCGTGCGACCACGTAAGCGTATAAGACGCACACACCCTGCGAAACGAGTCAGTACACCAGCGAGACGTCGGAGGAAACAGCAGAAACCGAAGGTACGTCGTGAACCCGATATATTCGACGATGGCGTTCGTTCATAAACTATCGTGTGAGGGACTCAAGAGCGAACTCGATCTCTTCACCGTACCTCTGACTCAGACCGCCATCATCGACAGTCGCACGGTCCATCACCAGCCGGTGTCCTCTCTCGACTCGGGTGGACCGATCGAATTCGTCGTACCCGGTTCGGGAGACGATTACTTGGATCTCGCCGACACGAAACTACACGTTCGAGCGAAGGTGACGCGTGCCGACGGAAGTGATCTCGATCCCGCCGATCCCGTCGCTCCCGTGAATAACTGGCTCCATTCGCTGTTCGGTCAGGTCGATTTCTACCTGAACGGAACGCTCGTGACTCCCTCGACCAACACGTACCCGTACCGTGCCTACATAGAGACGCTGCTCAGTTACGGTGACGATGCCAAGGAGACGCAACTGACGAGTCAGATGTGGTACAAGGACACGGCCGGTCGTATGGACGCCGTCGTCGTTGATGGTGCCGATCCGACAGCCAACGCGGGGTTCGTTGCCAGACGTCACATGATCGCCCAGAGTCGTGTGGTCGACATGATAGGTCGTGTCCACGTCGACCTCTTGCTTCAGGATAAACTCCTCATCAACGGCGTCGAGCTCAAGATGCGTTTCGTACGCAGCAAGGATGCGTTCGCTCTCATTGCTGGTGGAGCCAACCCCGCCTACAAGATACAGATCGTCAACGCTACACTGTTCGTCAAGAAAGTCACCCTGAATCCGGGTGTGCAGATGGCACACATCAAAGCCCTCGAAAAGGCCACCGCCAAGTATCCGCTGCGACCTGTCGAATGCAAGGTCTACTCTATTCCCACAGGTACCCATTCGTACACGCGCGAGAACCTCTTTCTTGGTACTATTCCGAAACGTCTTGTGATATGCTGCATCGATAACGACGCCTACAACGGATGCTACAACAAAAATCCCTTTCACGCTAAAAACAACCACATCAACTTCTTCGCCGTGTACGTCGACGGACGACAGATACCCGCCAAACCTTTCCAGCCCGACTTCGACAACAACCTCTTTGTCAGATGCTACCATAACCTGTTCACCTCGACGGGTAAGGCGTGGCAGGACGAAGGGAACGGCTTGACTCGCTACGACTTCCGACACGGCTACACCTTCTTCGGTGTGGACCTCACCCCAATGCGTGCGACGACTGCTGCTTCCATCTGGTACAAAAGGGCAACTTGCGCGTCGAGATTCATTTCCGCGACGCACTGACAACCACTGTGAACGTCGTCGCCTACGCCGAGTTCGAGAAGGTGCTGGAGATCGACAGGAATCGTAACGTCATCTACGACAACTGATGGAAACCATGCAGCTCGTCCGTCTACTCACCCGCGATACGCACGCCCGTGTCGTCATGCGCGGGATCGTACCCAAAGACGTACTCCTCGAACTCCAGATAGACGCTTACCCCGTCGCCTTCGTGTGTAACACGCACGACACGGGTAAACCCGGAGAACATTGGATAGCTATCTACGTAGACGCCAACGGTTGCGGCGAATACTTCTGCTCTTACGGCTTGCCGCCACGACACGTCGAGTTTCGACGTTTCTTGAATAAACATTGTGTAACGTGGACTCATAATACTAAGAGACTGCAGAGTCCCGTGTCTAACGTTTGTGGACGATACTGTGTTGCTTATCTCATGTTTCGATGTCGTGGACTTGTCATGAAGGATTTCGTAAAAGGTTTCGGCACTGATCTGGTAGCAAACGATTGCCGCGTATTCGATTGGCTTAAACAACTGCAATAACCGTGTTTCATTAACGAACAGATATCATCATCATCATCGTCATTAACGATTCGAGCCTATGGCGCGGTGGTCACACACCCGTAAGCTCACGACCTCTGACGCGGTGTTCACTCACCCGTAAGTCGTACCATCATCGTCATCCCACGAGCCACTGGCGTGGTCGTATTGACCCCTAAGCTCACGACCTCTGTCGTGGTGTTCACTCACCCACAAGTACTTCGCTTAATAAAACACGGTTTCATATTATACGCTTGTATCATTCGTCAATAAAATACGTGTGCACTCGTATACTCTTGTGTTTCGTTAGTTCTTTCATACACGCACATTCATACACACCCCTCACATACACGTGCATTCATACACAACTAATACCTCTCTACACTCCTCGTTATCATTAACAACCTAATCAACTTTCAAACTGTGGTTTTAATAGTTATTCCCTTAGTACTAATTCTTCATACATACATACATCACATGTTTTAAAGTCCGAGTCGCTAGATGGCACTACGGGTGCTTAGGTACACTTCTTTCCGCTAGGTGGCGCAGGTCACGTGGCTACTCACGCAGGTCACGTGACTACTCATGCTCAGGGGGGGCGGCTTTCGAAACCTCCCTAATATCGCTTAAACACCGCAGGATGCCCCTCCAAAATCGCCTACATACTACTTACGGGGACATAAATAAATGATGTATATAACATAGGCCTACACCTTTCCTCCCACTCGTTTCCTATATATTTACCCATTTCCTCTTCTTTCCTATCGGCCGCCGTCTCTCGACTTTCACTGGGCTCCCCACCATTCAACCAAACCTCCGAACCCCGTATTTCGCCTAGATAATACACCTTTTTTGAACTAGTTACAATTTTGTGTCCTGGATGTCCTGATTTCCCGTTTGTGCCCAACTTAATTGCGCGTCAACGACACAATGCCGAGTTAAAATATGCTAAACTGTTAAACTTTGACATTTGTTTTTGAAGCTTTTCATTATCGAGCTGTGGGTCCTCCAGTCCTCCTACTTCAGCAGTCGACTTGACTGGTTACGTTTGTTACGTCATTCGTGTGCACTCACGTAAACGTAAAACGTCATGCATAGAGTTTTACGGTGAATCCGCGTGAGGGCGCCGTTATATTGTGTACGCGTCGCGCCTACATCCAAGCGCATTATTTTTTGGTCAGTTGTCAGTTTAGTTTGTTAATCGTGCTGATGCTCTGGTTCCCGATATCTTTGTTGTATTATTGCCGTGGTTGTTGTCGCCGTTATTACTGTTATTGTTATTACTATTACTATTGTTGTTATTGTTATTATTATTATTATTACTACTATTATTATTATGAAACATGCACATGTGATATTCCCCAAATCATCCTCGCCAGCCAGGGTGTATCATGTTATAGAGTATGTCTTATGAAATGTACGGAAGTTCGCTGAATCAGCTGTAGGCCTATTTCGTCATAGTTGATGTTTTCGCCAGTTGCCACTGTGAATGGGGGAATCGTGCAAACGTCAATTCAAAAAAATCCCAATAACTACTAAATTCACACGAAAAAATGCTAACTTTTAAAACATATTCTAACTTAGTCACATTTTACTTTAAAATACAAACTGAAATGGTGATCGCCAATTTTTTTCTTCAAAAGCAACCCTCATTATTAGGGGGGCCCCTCTTTCAACATTGGGCGCTGAGCACCCAGACCGTCACCCCCTGGTTCCGACCAATTATGAGAACGGTCTGCGTAGAACTCGTATTTTCGGATCCTCGTAGGTTGACATTTTGAAATCTTCGAAGTGCTTACTGGTAATCGTGTCCACAAGTGATAATAGTTGTGTGGTATATATACAACGGTACACTTGAGCGCCAGCATATTGTCTGTTACAAGCCGCCAGCTTTTACACAGTCGACAGGTAATTGGTTCAATCATTCAATCAATCATGTCTGATATCTAATCTACACTGTTGCATTGCGTCGTGTCCTCCAGTTCTTCTCTACATTTGTAAGTGAGAAAACTCATCAATATTTTCTTAATCCTTCAATAACAAGTATGCCTACAATACTGTTGTCGCTTACATATAAAACATGACAAATAAAGAACTCGTCATGATTCCTTGTGTTTTTGCGTGTTTGGCAACGGCAAACAATGTCGATTGTTATGCACCACAGCACCAGCTACCATCCACTCGAGGGGCAACCGACCAAGGGCAGCTCTTACAACTATTACAGTATTTCGATCTTAAATCTCCCAGCTGCGATCACTTCCCCGTAAATCTAACATAACGCCACCGTGACGTCCTCTGGGGAATGTCTTACAATTCAATGTGTCCATTGAAAAATCTAAATAACTCTAAGCAACCACCTTCCTTGTTTTTTAAAGATATCGTCAATTGATAGATCAGAGGCCAGTGTCCAGGGAAGTGAATGGACATAAATGGGCGAATGGACCTTGACGCCTGGGAGGAGATGCACTTATAATTATCAAAGGTCAGCGCAGTAATACATAAATGTAGGATTTAGTAGCACAGTGATTCTAATTTCTGACTCTTAGTTGAAAAAGGTAAGTTCTTATATAGCACAGTATCCAGTCCTCAGGACTGCTCAAAGCGTTTTACACTTTACTCCCTGGCAGACCTGTTCAATTGAACACCATCTCGACTTCCCTGGGAAGCATTGAGCGGTTCAGATTTCGGATTATCAGTCGTTTTGGCAGTTTTTACGTGCAACTTGGCTACAGTTAACTAAACTAGACAATGGTGGACAATTATGTGAACTGGGTTGAGACTTCGCGCATTCATCATGGCGTGACTGAATATTTCCGAGACATATCGAATTGGTGGTGGAACTTGGAACTGTTGGTGTTCTATCATATTGAAATTTTGCCAATAGGATGTTTTAATTTTCTGTGAAACTGTTTTTGTTAGCACGTAGACCATCTCGGTGGGAGTTATGCATTCCTCAGTTACACCAACAACGTTGTAGCGTCTTCTTAATTGAAAGATTGTTCATCTTTGCGTGCTTGGCTTATGTCGAATACTTGGTAAGGTGTTAAGATTCAAAACTGTCATTTCCGAATTTGATCATGTTCAACAGCAACGCACCCGGTGACACGGCCGGTGAGAGCGAGATAACAGTCGGTTGGCAAGCAGTACATCGGGTATATATATATATATATATATATATATAAATATATATATATATATTATATATGACGAAGTGTCACAATATGTCAGTCGTCGGGAGCTGTGGGATTTCACTAGAATCTCACACTAAAAAACATCTGCGTAAACCGCAGGCGTTATATTATTAATTATTATTGACTGTAGTTCCAAACGATCAGATTTTATCAATTCTTGACATCGACAAACAGCCTTCCAAGCAGTATCAGCATTGACGAAGACAACGGGGTAGAAATAAAAGAAGCCCACTGTCTTTTCCGAATTTGTATGCACGAAAACAAAGTAACTGAAAGAGACATACTAAATACTAGTAACACTAACTATTGTCTTCTGCAGAAAACATATCAGAGGAGGGAATTGTCTCATGTTGTTGGTAATTAAGTAGGGTACATTTTCAACGACGGTCACAGTGTAAATCAACTGCTCAGTCGGTATATATAACTATTTTCGTTTCCGGTCGAAAAAGAAACTGTACAACACGCACACGATACAAGAAGACAGTAATACAGTATATTACATATAACGAATAGCATCACCTTCTTACTACACAGTAAAGTATAACATGATAAAGCGGGTATAAAGCCAAAATGAGAATAACGAAGACATGAGTCCACGACACGTCCTGGTTGCTCGCTGCGTTCTGCCCGCTGCAGGCCTCTCGGCAGGCAATGAAACGAGTGAGCGTCGCCGGGAAGTCCGCGAACAGCCCGTCAATCTGCAAGTCGTCGATGTAATACCTGAACTCAGCATGTGGGTCGTGATGGAAGTTCCACGCCAACTTTTCATCGTTACGGAACGTGAATACGTGCACGACGAGCCCAACGGAGTGCGCTCTTGCCACGACACCCGTCTCACTCGCTATGTTCCCGCCGGCGTCTGTCTTCGTCAGCAGGTCCTTCGTGATGCCGATGCCGTGTGCGAGCTTAGCCCAGTCCCGCAGTTGTTGTAGCGTCGGCTCTGCGGTCTTGGTTAGCTGGATCAGACGGACGCCGTTGAGGGTGGAAAACCGGCGGAGAGTGTGTGTTCTAAAGGACTGCAGCATGCATGCATGGTGTGGGTGCGTGTAGCCGTGCCGGGTGAGAGATGATGCCACCAGCTCCTCGAACGTTGTGTTGGCGGCCCGCATAACGTCCTGCCCGTTCACCAAATCCGGGTCCTTCAGCTCGGGATAAATGCCGACTGTTCTGTTGGCCGATTTGACGAGAGCGATATAGTCGTCAAAGGTGGTGATGGAGAAGCGACCGTTGTACGTCTGTTCGCGGCCTGGGTGGCGCTGGTGAAGCCTCAACTGACGGAGTTCCTGCAGCGTGAAGTCAAAGCTGAAGTGGTCGGTGACGTTGATGTCGTGTTGCAGGATGTAGTGCGTTGGTTTGCTACGGTCCCGGAACACCCGCTCCGAGTCGGTGACGGTGCCCAGCCAGCTCTCGTGAAGACAGATCAGCTGGAGGTCCTTTGTGACACAGATGTCGCACTCGAGGTAGTCGGCGCCCTGATCAATGGCGAGGCTGTAGGCAGGCAGTGAGTGCTCCGGCAGCATGCCGCTACTGCCGCGGTGACCGATCACCAGCGGCCTCGCCGCGGTACCGGCCGACACTCCGGGCGTGCTCACCTCGCCGCACTTCACCAACACGCATAAATACACCATAAACAGGGCAAGTATTCCGCTATGTGGCCAGCCACTGTCCCTAACCGTTCGTGAAACCATACCGACAACTAGTACGCGTTCCGGCAGACGACTATCGGCTTCACGTATTTTATTATATTCAGGTTCGGTCAAAGGTGACTGCCGGGTCAAAGGTGAATAATATCGCCAGGCTGTGTTACCGGCGCACCGTGACAACTGAAGTATATATAGCCAATAGCTACGTAAGTCGTCCGTGTAGTTGCATCACCTGTGAGAGGAGAGGACACATCTTGCTGTACGTTTTACCGCACTCAATGATCATTGAAATAATAGGCCTACACTTCAGCACACACAAGTGCCCTTAATTGTTGACAGTTTATGTTAGGTTTACTTGTGAAGTAGCCTACTTAATACAAAGTAAGAGGCACACGCGCGCGTCTGTGTGTGTGTGTGTGAGAGAGAGAGAGAGAGAGAGAGAGAGAGAGAGAGAGAGAGAGAGAGAGAGAGAGAGAGAGAGAGAGAGAGAGAGAGAGAGAGAGAGAGCGTGCGTGCGTGTGAGTATGTAGGCCTGGCTGTGTGTATATGTTGGTCTATTTTATGTATGTAAGAAGAACTCATGTATGCGAATATGAATTCTACGTTTTCGATATAATTTTTTTTAAAGTTTTTAATATATTTCAATGCGTTTCTCTAACATGTTTGTGATACATAATATCTGTCATTTTATTTCGGTCCTCCATCAAACCTCCACACAACCTTTGCGAGCCAGTCCCCCAATGGTCTATCCATACCCCACATTCACATGGTCCTTCATTACCAGTCACCATGTTTTTTTTTCAAATGTTATGTTGTCAGTAGCAACAATCTTAGCGAGCTGGAAACTAACAAGAACTCAACAAAAATTATTCGGTTAAACAGTAATAAACTATCTTTAATATAAATAAAACACACTTTATTATATTCTGGTCAGTGAATAAAAAAGTCTCCAATTCAACTAACGTATTTATTGAACGCTAACAATTTACCCAGGTAGAAAGCACAAGGTTCTTTGGCATTATAATAGATCCTGACCTGTCCTGGTCTTTTCATATACAACACATGAAATGTAAAATAGCTAAACCTATTGGAATTATAACTGAAACTAGAAAAACGCTGAACACGTCATCCCTTGTGACATTAAACCCTTCAAGATGTTACCATTAAGAAAAATCTATGAATACACAGTTGTGCTCTTTATGTATGAAATTGTCAGGAACATGTGTCCATTGGTAATAACAAGTATGTTCAATAATGATAATATTATGTGTACGATGTATTATTGGGACACAGTAGCCGACTGGAGAGGTGTTCGGCACTAGTTCGGCTGCTGTGTCGAAACTTGGGCAATTTCGTTCACAATACGGCGCCCCCTTTCCAACCCGCACCGTCCAGCGTGGATGGGTAGAAAGTACAATGAAGCCAAGGCCCCCAGTCCCCAGCAGCATCGAAAGAGTATATAACCAAGGAGGCGGCTCGGGTCAACTAGGGCTAGGTGCAGGGGGTGCTAAGAATATATGTGTCAAGAAGAGTCGCCGAGAGAAGGTAAGTAGACCGAATATAGCAACATATAACGTAAGAACACTACTAAGAGATGAACAGATACAAGAACTGGAGGAAGAACTTAGGGAAACCAGGTTTGTATGGGATGTGATCGGGATCGAAGAAGTGAGAAGAAGAGAGGAATGCTTCACTACATTACAAAGGGGCCATCTACTATACCATTCCACGGCGGCCAAGCAAGAGTAGGCTTTCTCCTAAATATGAAATGGAAAGACAATACAGTGAGGATTAACAGCATCAGCCCCATAGTAGCAGAATTTGTTCTATGCATAACAAAGCGCCACAAACTGAACATAGTACACAACGACGTGGATGAGACCTTAGAAAAGCCAACCCATTACACGGTAGTGGTGGGAGTCTAATGCGTAAGTAGGGAAACGAACAAACATTTCAGTAATGGCAACAGGCAAATTTGGCCTAGGTGTGAGAAATGAAAAAGGCGACACCTTGGTAGAATGGGCAACATCAAGAATGTACAAAATCATGAATACCATGTTCCAGAAGAAGACAGGGAGGAAATGGACATGGAAAAGCCCAAAATGAAGAGACGAAGAACGAAATTGACTACATCCTGACAAACAAGCCAGACATGGTCACTGACGTAACTGTCATCAACCAAGTCAACATTGGAAGTGACCACAGAATGGCAATGAGCAACATCAAACTAGACATCAAGGCTGAAAGAAAGAAGTTAATAAACAAGAGACCACCAAGTGTAGATACCACACAAATCTGAATAAAAAGATCGAATTTCAACTCGAACTGCGAAATCAATTCGAGACACTACAGGAACAAGATGACATCGACACCATGAGCTAAGTGCGACAACTGTAGCTAAAGCAATCCTCAGGCATGTAGTGACGAGAATATCGTCACCGACACGAGCAATAATGAAGAAACGACGAGAAATGGGGGATAACGGCGACCATAAAAAATAAATAGAGTACGTAGAAATATGCAATACCATATAAAAGAAAGCGAATGAGGACATCAGGAAGTACAATCAAGACATCATACGAGAAACGATTATGTCATCAAAGAGCCTGAAGAAAGCAAAAAGAACCCAGGCACTAGGCCGAGACAGACTGATTACACTTCTAGACAAGCAGGGAGAGATAACACCCAAAAAACACCATGGGAGGTGGAAGCAGCGCTAAAAGATATGAAGAATGGGAAGACTATGTAAACATTGAGACATTAAAAGCAGGAGAAGATACAACCTCGAAGACTCTCGCTAAACTGTATACTAAATGCTTATCAGAAAGACGAATACCCGTCGCAAAGATGGTGATAATCTTCAAGAAAGGAAATAAGAAAGGCTTAAAGAACTACAGACTGATATGTTTGTTATGAAACATCTACAAATTACTCACAAATATGCTAACGAATGGGATAGAGAAGACACTCGACGAAAACTAACCACGAGAGCAAGCAGGATTCAGAAGCAGGTACTCAACGACAGACTACATACACTTCGTAAAGCAACTGAAAGAGAAGTGCCGAGAATATAATATCCCGCTCTGCATCGTTTTCGTCGACTATGGGAAAGCTTTCGACTCGGTGCAAACTCAAGCAATACTAACCTCCCTTCAAGAACACGGGATAGAAGACGTGTACATCGAACTCCTGAAAGACATATACATTAAGTGTACTTGGTGACAGTCAACCTACACAACAAGAGCAACAAGATCAACATCAAGAGATGAATATGACAGGGTGACACCATATTGCCCAAGCTGTTTACGGCAACACTTGAAATCATATTCCGATGACTGACCTTGGAAACCAGAGGCTTGAGGATAGACGGAGAATATATCAAAGAACAAGCTAGCAGCCGCACAAACAAAGATGGAAAGAAGTATGTTAAACATCACATATCGGGAGAGAAAAACAAACATCTGGGTAAGACAGAAGACGAAGGTCATAGACGTGATAGAACAAATCAGAAGTGGACTACGAGATAACCGATGAACATCACGTATCAAAACCTAGAGACCTTACGAAAGGAAACAACCCAGAGGAAGACCGGCGAGACGGTGCAGAGACGAACTAGACGAGTACTGGAAGGGCACCATCTACCAGAGGATAGCGCAAGACAGGCATATTTGGAAACGACATGGTGAGGCCTTTGCCCAACCACGGGTAACTACGGCTGTACAATGATGATGATGATGAATGTATTATTAGACATATTGTATTCAAGTTTCTATAGTAAACCATCATCATCATCTTGTTATTTAAATTACTGGAAGTGTTGAATATAGATCACATGAGTCAAGCTAGTTCAGACACCATTGTGACGTCTTGCGCCGCCATCTTTCAACCATCCCCTACTCCGTTTTAACAAATCTTCAAGACATATGTTACCTTCTTCCTTGCTGAGCGATACTCACCGATGTCTTCTACCGCAACTCAACAACCGACAGTTTTCTCTAGGAATCAATATAGTTTATATTACGTTTTGTTCACAAAGTGCTGCTCTTTGTTTAATGACGTCACTTACACGGACACCAAATCAACAGACTCGGTATTTGCGATTTTGCCAATAATTGCAATGTCGATCGCAAAGGCTCAACACACAACACGAGTAAACAGCCACATTCTAGGCTGGACATCATCAACTCCAATTAATTAGCTTTGCCAGCCTCTTCCAGGCCGTTGCTAAGGAACTCAGCGATTTTAAATTAAATATAATAATTACTTAGCCGCTCTCAGTTTAGTAAAACACCGTTTGTTGTCGTCGGGCGTGCGTACCCAGCTCTCTATAAAAGTATTTCTAAATTACGAATTAAGCCTCCAATGGAGTGTCAATTACAGAATCGTGACACTGGAAAGAGAGACAGAGATAGATAGATAGATAGATAGAGAGAGAGAGAGAGAGAGAGAGAGAGAGAGAGAGAGAGAGAGAGAGAGTGTGTGTGTGTGCGTGTGAATGTGCGCGTGCACGTGCGTGTTGCGAGTGTGTGTGTTGCGAGTGTGTGTGTATGTGTGTACACGTGTGTGTGTGTGCTTGCGTGCGTGTTTGTGCGTGTTTGTGTGTGTGTGTATGTGCGTGCGTGTTTGTGTGTATGCGTGTGTGTCTGTGTGCGTGCGAGTGGTGTGTGTGTTTGTGTATGTTCGCGTGCGTGTGTGTGCGCGCGCGGGCGTGTGTGCACGTGTGTGTGTGTGCGTGCGTGTTTGTGTGTGTGTGTACGTGCGTTCGTGCGTGTTTGTGTGTGTGTGTGTGTGTGTGTGTGTGTGTGTGTGTGTGTGTGTGTGTGTGTGTGTGTGCGTGTGTTTGTGCGTATGCGTGTGTGTTCAGGCCCGTAGTGTTGTTAATTTTTTTGTGGGTGTGTCTTTCAAGTTCTCAAACAACCTCCAACTACCATCTCACTTGAAACTACAAAAAAACTCCAGCTGCACCCCCTTAAGACCGCGAACGGAACTCGACTTACCTATTGCACCCACACACCTGGTGAACGCGTGTGCGCGTTGTGCGCGTGTGTGCATACACTCGTGTGGTGTATGCGTTCGTGCGTGTTTGCGTTCGTGCGTGCATGTATTAACGATTTCCTCCTAGACGATTTGTTACTCGGGAATTAAACTGTGACGGGTTCATACACAACGCGTCAGAAGAGAAGTAACGCTTTTATTTCGTTAAATTCCCTGTACGCTAAGAGTTATTGCTGCTGTTAAGGTTCGTAACAAACGTTAGATGGACATCATTAAATTCTGGTAATTCGTGCTCAATAAGGAAACACGTGAATAGACTAAGCTTAGATTAGGCTCAAAAGCCACAGAACATTATCAAAAGTTTTAATAGAAAGATATCCCCATTTGATATCATCAGCAAGAACTATGCTAAACATATTATAATTTATGCTGCGCCGGATTCGGTACTGTGGAGGCACCAGGGCAGTGGCTAACCAATCATCCTATTACAATATTTCGCATTCCGTCTTACCTACTACAAGACAACTTTTTAAATTTAAAACACAAATATGCATCAAATTGTTTTTAAATTACAGAATAAGCGTCTACATACATATGTGCACACGTGACATACTACTCACACTCAAAACGTCATGCTCTAAAGTTATTATAGTGACTGACAGGAGATACGTTCTCGTGTGATCGTTATGCGAAGCGTATGCCTATTTTTTGTATATTTAAATTTGAAACGATCGCTCATTACTGTAGTTTGTGACCATCAACACTATATATAGATAAAAAGGGATTTTGCAACGTTATGAAAATGCACCGTAAACTCGCTTATCAAGTATCAACTTATACAGGAAGAATTATTTCCCAACGTCATCGCTTTCCTTGTCTTTGATTATTGAGCTCAATGCCAAATCATTAAACTCATCTAGATCGTCATTGTGCAAGTCATTTAGTGAAAGAAATTGATAAAATGTTGGTTGTCTTCGGGCACGTATAACACCTAGCAACAACTAGCTTAGTCACTCGCTAGTTTGTCAGTTGCCATGCTACCACGTAAAGACACAACTGGCTTTTAATTACCTCGATTTATTCGACCACAACGTAACGGGGCCATAACCAAGTTAGTAAATGTTTTGTGGACTCACCCATATAAACAATTTTTTTGGCAACTCTCCAGTTTACCCTCTACTAAATCCAGCACTGAATTTATTACATATTTTGGACAAATGTCAAACGACACCTTATGGCCGACGTGGTAGATCAAATGTACTACACTAGCCGCACTCTCAGAGAGCATTTCCTACTTGTCCGAATGTATGTTGTTATATTGGCCCAATGTATGTTGTTGTATTGGCCCAATGTATGTTGTTATATTGGCCCATTGTTGGCATGCCATCATTGGCCCAATATTTGGATGTCCACCAATGTTGACAATGGCAATATGTTGCTTGGCCTAGCACTGACCTATCAACAATGACCTAAGGTTGGCATTCCAAGCTATAGGCTGCCATTCTTTGCCAACCTTAGCCCAAGACGGAAATGCTTTCTTGGAGTTTAGCATAATAATTGTTCTCGAATTAGTAACGACTTTTGCTAGCAAAATAAAAAAAACATCACATATTCCACTTTGATTGTGGCTTTTTATATATCTTGGGGCAAAACAAATTAAATTTGCCTACTAGTGTAGAGAATTTAGAATGATAACGCACATAGTACCAATCTTCTTAATTGCTGGATGTTGTACAGGCTCCGAAAAGCCAATTTATATGCAAATGACCTTAGCTGGGGTGGGGGATTTGTTTACATTTGATGCCGTCTGGTTTTGTGGAGGCAAGAGCCATATACAGAGGGCCTATGTTCAGAAGGTTACTATAAGTTCACTGGCACCCTGACAAGATTTCTAGAGACCCGTAGACTTTGGGAATGACATAACTAAAGGGTCAGCGTCTCACCCAAGGCTATGGTTTTAGCAGTATAAATAATGGGGATTTGTGGATAATCGGGGCGACTGCTGGGGCATACTGCCGGAGGAACGTTTCTCGTGAAGCACTGTCACCGAGCGCCTTGCGAGAAGTACTAAAAGACTCTCGCAGTACACCCGTGACAATCAGTTATTCCCAGACTCGGTGAGTAACTCGGTTGCTGAAATAGCCGCCGCCGTCTGAACCTATTGTTCTAACATTTAGAATATATCGGTTACAATTCGGTTGCTGTAATAGCCGCCGCCGTCTGAACCTATTGTTCTGACATTTAGAATATATCGGTTACAATTCGGTTGCTGTAATAGCCGCCGCCGTCTGAACCTATTGTTCTGACATTTAGAATATATCGGTTATAATTCGGTTGCTGTAATAGCCGCCGCCGTCTGAACCTATTATTCTGACATTTATAATAATAGTAATAATTTTATTTATAAAGCGCCGTATATCCGGAATATAATTCTGCTCAGAGGCGCATAAAAATACAACATTGTTACAATATAAATATACAATTGTTTGAGCTTACACAGTAAATATATTATGTAAGATACGTGAATTAGTATGGAGAAAATGTAAGGCTTCTAAAATTCGTAATGTATAAGACTAACTTATCCATAATAAATTAATAGTAAAGTAAACTAATAAATTAATAATAAAATAGGATAAGTCAATAATTAATAATACAATAACATAATAAAATAATATTTAAAAAACCAATATAATTATGATTAAGATAAATGGAATATAGTACATACTACAAGTAGTCGACAAATGTGGCTTTAAAAGATATGTTTTCAAATGTGACTTAAAAAGTTCAAGAGAGTCTATCAGGCGCAGACAGTCCGGTAGATCATTCCACAGGCGCGGTGCCGTCACTAAAAAACCACGCCGACCATATCGTTCTAAATTGTGGCGGGGTACTCTCAGGAGTCGGCTTTCGGCGGAGCGAAGCTGGCGGCCCGGCGTGTATTCAACAATCATGTCATCGATGTATTCGGGCGCGAGGTCGTGCATCGCTCGGAAAGTCAACACCAATATTTTGTATATTACACGCCATCGAATGGGCAACCAGTGTAGTGCGATCAACACAGGCGTGATGTGGAGGTGATCTCGGCGTCGTTGCTGCGTTACTACACGCGCCGCTGAATTTTGCACCCGTTGCAATTTTTGCAGCAATCGCTCGTTGGTGCCAAACAATTACCGTAGTCCAGCTTTGAGGTCACTAGAGCACGAACGATGGTTTTACATGCATCAACGGTCAAGCAATGTCGTATCTTGGCGATGTTGTGCAGCTGGAAATATGCCGTCTGACACGTACGAACAACTTGCACCTACATATCCAGCCCACTGTCCAAGAAAACGCCGAAGTCTCGTATTGTCGGCTGAGGCGTTATGTCACACCCACACAGTGCACACACACACGTCGACTCTCGTAATCGCAGGAGGCGCTTTGGTGTTAGGTGCATAGAAGACAATTGTTTCGGTCTTTGCCTCATTTAGTAACAGTTGATGGTTCGCCATCCAACGTTTTATGGCGATGGTGCATTGTTCGATACGGCGGGTAGCATTGTCAGCGTCACAGGGCTGATCACGTGGGAAATCAACATAGAGTTGAGTGTCATCGGCGTACATGTGGTATTTCAAGCGGTGTTTAGCGAACATGGCAGTGATTGGCATACATTGTATTGTGAACAGTAAGGGACCAAGAACCGATCTCTGAGGCACACCATAGCTCAACAGTTGCCGGCGAGAAATGACATCGCCGATTTTTATTTCCAGTGTTCTGCCCGACAAGTAAGATGCCACCCATGCCAGCGCCGAGTCACGGATGCCGATGGATTTAATTTGCCCGAGTAGTATAGCGTGGTCCACAGTGTCGAAAGCAGCAGTAAGATCAAGAAGGACGAGAATATATCGGTTACAATTCGGTTGCTGTAATAGCCGCCGCCGTCTGAACCTATCGTTCTGACCTTTATAACTGGGTAGTATTTAGCAGACATAGCAGTATACTGTGTATTAGATCTTGTATTGGTAGGGTTATCCGCATATCATAAACTGTGAAAACGTATAACCTGACTTATCATTAGTACGACTGAGTGAGTGAACGTGTGCCCGTATGCTTCCCTGCCGACCGCTCGCCGCAAACGCTACACTATCTTCTGGATGGTGTCTTCCGTGTCAGTTTGGTTTGCTTCATGGAATGCCCCCCCTGTGCTGCTACTAAACAGTCCATCATTCAGAGTCGAAGAACCGCCATATTATTGGCAATTGCGTCGGTACTGTTTATCCAACTGTGCGAATTACCCGAACTTCCCGTATTGTGCAAAAAACATTGTAGACAATTATTCATAGTTATCTGCAAGATGGAGCCACTGAAGCGCGCCGACTAACCCGCTACGTCATCGTTTGCAGACGATGGCGGGCATTCTGCTCCTGTGACTGGGTGAGTGCAACATTTAGACTGTTTAAACTTTACTATTACTTCCACTATCTACTTAATAAATAAAACAACACATGCTGGATTAACTTTACTTGCAATAAGTTATTTTGAAACAGTTCTCAAATAGCATATTTACTGTTCTGTTCGAAACTTAAGCGATGAAGTTTTCCGTCGATGCTGCTGGGGTCTAACAATTTCTCTTCATTTCGCGAGGAAGTCGGTGCTGCCAGAAAGTAAACCAGCCGATGTTTCGATAACTTGTAAACTATGAAAAAGTTATTTCATTGTTTACGTCATACGTTATATGTTACGAATTTTCGGCACTTGTGTAGAATGCGGACCCACCTTGATTTCGCTGTTATAACTTGATTTTGCCTAACTTTGTTGTAGTCTGATACATCAGAGCGCTAGTTCCATCTTTCAACATCACCCCAGGCATATTTACCGCTGCGGTTGTGCGTTACCGCTTCGTGCTCGTAAAATGAGCAATATAGCGGCGTATGTTGATGCAAACCGGGGCGCTATTTACGCCTCAAAACTGCGCTAATATTCTTAAACGTACATATGCCAGGGATATTGTTGAATAATGGAACTAACGCACTGATGTATCAAAGTTAGGCAAAACTCAAGTTATAACAGCGAAATCGAGGTGGATGCGGATTCTACGCAAGTGCCAACATTTCTTCTAAGATACGTCAATTTAATAATCTTCTAAACCCTAGGCCTAGTCCTAGCGAAAATGGTCAAACTGTCCGATTCGGAGTCAGTTATGTCGCCGGACAATCAATCATCAATGACAATGATTCAGTAGGGCTGCAAGACTAAGTCTTTTGTTTTGGCTTTGCTGGCAACTGTCGCGAGTGTCAGACTTTTATTTTGATGGATTGTCCTCAGGATATGTCAAGCACCTTCACTTCAGATGCAGGTTTTGCCATTGGATTTGATTTTGGAATCCCAGTAATATCTGCCGACTTTTCTGTGTCAAAATCCTAGAGAACTGCAAGACATTTTTTAATCCTCAAACTGCACTCCCTTAAAGCTTACCAAAAACATCCAACAACACCACCTGGAGGCTCACCAAAACCTCCAACTGTGTCCTCTTTGAGACTCACCAAAACCTCCAACTGTGTCCTCTTTGAGGCTCTCCAAAACCTCCAAATGCTCTCACCAAAACCTCCAAATGTATCCCACTTGACTTGAGGCTTACCAAAATAAGGAAGATTATCTTTTAGTATTACGGCAGGCCAGTAATTAATTATGCAACAAATCCAGGAGACTCCCGAAAATCCAAGAGGGTTTGCACAGGCGTAGTGTATGATCCATTTTTGTATATCCACCCATTACATCCTTTAGATACTAGTCACCCATACTTCAAAGTCTTCATGGCCTTCTTTTTGACACTGTTAACTGTACCAACCAATAGTTGCCTACCAATAGTCCTCAAGACCTCATTTTTTGCATTAATTTTCCACCTCCTTTTCCCATGTGTAGATATATTTTTGACACACATGCTATCCATGTTTATCTTGATATTACTAATATACAATCTTTTATAATCTGCACAGCACACAGATGTTCAATCTTTTTGCCAGTCCACCAGGCCTGTTTAACATTTGCACTGTAATCACTATTTACTGAAGCTTCCCGTTTGTATTGTCAGGATGAATTTTAACTATGGTCATCCTGAGAACTGTGTAGAACTGTGTCCTCTGTCATTTCTTACACTCTTACAGCCATTGTCATCGCTCACTGCTCTGTTCAGGCCTTTGTTATTGGCATTGTGGTCATCTCCACTAAGGCTATTGTTACTGTCACTTGTACTCTACTCTCTGTTGTTGACACAACTCTCAGTAATTGTTGTTACCTATTAGTCACACCTTTGTTAATGACATATTCATTTGTCACTAAGCCTTTGTTAAAGGTCCTTGAATGGATTGATAATCCGGTTTCTTGGTTGTTATAACATGACATAATTACCTGGCAAGAAACTTTTTTTGTGTCTGCTTCTCGCAGTCTTCATCGGCAGAATAACCTTACGGGTGTGTCACATGACCACTGTCACATGACACAAGCTGGAGAAGGACTGCCGGGAGCTCCTGGCCGATATCATGATTCAGTGTCAGCGATAGAAATAAGCCAGAATATTTACTTGTCCGCCGGACAAGTAAGTTTTGAAATCTACTTGTCCGCCAAAATTTTAACTTGTCTGAGTGGTTGTCAAGGGAAATCAAATCTTTGGAAAAAAAATTTCAAAGTCTCTTATTTTACGACAACAACACAATGTTCCTGCTGTTTCGTTGCATGTACATCTGAGTAACTTGTGATCAAAGACACAATTTTATTTAATCTGCAAATTTTGAAATTGCAAAATTACATTTGCAACTATTTTCTGGTCCATTATCACGGATATTAAGTCTCGCTTAACCAACTCTCGTCTGGCTGCGTGACTTCGCCAGAACGATAGTCTGGCTCTGAATGGCCCTTCTGAATGTTACCCGCTAGATGGTATACTGATGAATTAAAGCGTCATAAATTTATGAAGTTATATCTGACGTATTGTCAGGATTGCCGTGTATTAATAATTATTAGTCTCGATTAACCGACTCTCGCCTGGCTGCATGACTTTGCCAGGAAGATAGTCTGGCTCAGAATGGCGTTTTGACTGCTCACTGCTAGTTAGCACGTCTATCCCCCAGAATGTTTATATATTATGCAGGCCTTGACATTAAGGTTTTGAATCCACTGGCCCAGAGGGCCAGTAAATTTGAAAAGTTAGTGGCCCGCCTATGAAAGTTACTGGCCCGGATTTTGTGTTAACGTTAAAAATACGCTCATTCTGAGGTGCAAAACATTATTAGTCTTTTTTTATAATTTTACCAACAAAGTTGTTAGAAGTTACTATACGCATATTGATTATTCAGAGTGAGATGTCCAATGCTAACAATATTGTAATATAGTTCAGGTGTGTACTCAGATGCATATATACAGTATTTGCCAAGTTTAAATAAAGTGTGGCCAGTGTGATGATAGCTAGTCAATCGGTAATTTGAGTTGATGCTGCTTGTACAGGTCAATCATGGCATTAGACTATTTCACGGTTCATTCACTAGGTGGCACCACTCAAAATAGGTGGCCTTCACCTTGCCCTTGCTGACGCAGCGTTACATTTGGTTTCTGTCACTTTAGCCGCTAGTTACATTTGGATTTAAGCTGTGTTCCTTTCATATCTAGAGAAGAAAAAGCGTGCGTAATTCTAAAGTCGAGGCAGCTTCCAACCACCGTACAAAGTGTGTCCAAGGGACACGGCAGGACTTAAAAAATGGCGTCTCTCGTCATAAAAACTTGCGCTGCCGGTGATTAGAAAATGTATTCGATGGCGTTGCACGCCATGATAAGTGTTGGAGTTTGGACTCATTATTGATCAGAATTAGTATCTACGTTATGTTTACAATGTCCAATAACTGAGTCGCGTCTAAGAATTATGGCGAACTGCATCTGATAACCGATGCGGTCGTGCTGTGACCGCCGGTTCGTCTCGGCGGTGTTCGAGAACCGGAAACCAGTGGTCCGTCGGGCCAGTAAAATATAAGAACTGGTGACCCGAACTGACCCGACAGCTTCAAAAAAGGCGCCGGGCCATCGGGCCAGTGTTAATGTTGAGGCCTGTTATGTATGTTTTGGATAACGAAATGAAATTACGAAATAGTATTATACAAAATAAAATTAATCTTAAACTAAATGAACACAAACAAAAGTTTGAATACTCTGTGGTTAGTTGCAGTCCGACCGTTGTGCTATATATCGATTGCACTTTGTTTAGTTAAATTTGTCCTTGTTTGATATTTATATCATGCTTATTCACACTTAGTCTTTTGTTTCTGCTCGAGCATAAGCAAAGAAAGTCAATACGGAATCTTCGACATGCAGCTATGAGAGCTGCCACGTAATGAATATACATGTGACTAAAAGGCACTAAACTACGAAAAAAGTTTAATGTCGGTTTATTTTGTGTGTGACATGTTTCAATATAAGTTTAATGTTGAATAGCTGATGTAGTATAGTATTATCTGATAAAAGTGTATCCTTATTTAATTTGTTATTTCATAGTTGGCCTGAGAGTGAGAGCCAGTCAACGTCTCTACCCGAATCTGGGGTAAAGTCCCCTACCGGTAATATTGGCTGGAGCTTAATAATCCTGGCCCTAGTGATGGGCCAAGCGAATGCTGCCACCTCACCGCGCCTGGATAATCGAGGCTAGAAAATTAAATATTAAAAGTAGACACGTTACATGATGTATACCAATATTTTAGTGTTGCTGATATGAATGCTTTTATTGATAAAACATAATTATTACGATGATAGGAATGCGACAAGTTCTTTATTATTCATATTCTTAGTGCCTGTGTGGTGCACATAGGAATTGCATATGTTCTTGGCAGTTCCCTCTGTCTTGGGTTGTCCTTACTGCTGTCCCCTTGTTTGCCCAGAACCTACAGTTCTTCCACGGTTCATCTTTATGTTCTTCAACTTCTTGGTCTGCCTCTTTTTCTCTTCCCTTTTGGGGTCCAGGTTGGTGCTGTCTCTAATGGATGGTCATTGGTCATATAGGCTCTTAAGAAGCAGTATGGTTGATTAGTTTGCATCTATAGAATTTAGAAATTGGCTCTTCAATCACTATTATTCTCCTGTTTTCCCTTACATTCTGCAGTGAAGCCCTCTATACTGGTCCTCAATTTATGTTTTCATTTCTGTTTTCTTTCCCCCTCACTGTTCTTGCCCTGTCATCTCCACCATCCATCTCCTCACACCTCTATCTATTTTTCTTCACTTCTCTCCCAAACCATCCAAATTTCTCTTTATACAGTCCTTCCATTCCTTCCAAATTTAGAAACATTGTTATATATAATTACCATATTTTCATTTTTCATAATAAAGAAAATGATTTGGTTTATATTACTTTGTGAAAACAGAAACAAAAAAGTGTAAAGAAAATCAATGGTTTGGTGTCAGGATTGAACTGGCGTCGCCCGATTGTAAAATAAATGACAAGAAACCAACGCATCTACCAACTGAGCTAGCGGCACCAATGGAAATTCACTGACTGATTTAAGTTGTTATGATAAATTGTACCACTCCTTCGTATATCGATATTCTAATGGTATTATGAGATACACGTTAATTTCTGTAGCTGGATACAATATATGTTTGCTATGTATGTTTATTGGTGTAGATTATATCCCGTTGGTTGCATTCGATATAATTATTCTGAAAACAAGCCCAAGCTCGGCGAAACCTAGTCGACTTGTAGGCCCATTCACTTTCACTGTTTTGAATAAAATTGGATTCATGTGGAACCGTAAGATAACTGCTTGTTCCTCTATAATGACTAGAGTTTGTATTACATCGGAATATTGCACAATGACTCATTCTGACGCTCGTTTCGACCCAAAAGCTAAACATGCTCTGAATGCATGGAAAGGGTCGGCCTGATGTGAGTGTGGGTCATAAGTGACATCACGATACCACGTGATCGCCTAGCTCATTAAATTTTTATTTTCTGCGGGAATCGCTACACAGATGGGTTTAAAATAGAATTTATGCTACAAATGTATTTTTCTGTATTTTTTAATGTTCTCAAATGTTACAATGTTAAACTTTGTGTACACATGGAAAACGGATTTTAGCTGATGCCTTGTTTTTATTTCCTTTAAATCAGTCAGTGAATTTCTGTCGGTGCCGCTAGCTCAGTTTGTAAACGCGTTGGTTTCTTGTCATTTATTTTATAATCGGGCGACGCCGGTTCAATCCTGACACCAAACCATTGATTTTCTTTACACTTTTTTTGTTTATGTTTTCACGAAGTAATATAAACCAAATAATTTTTATACTAAGATGCACTGTTTGTAAATATTTTTGTAGTAATTATTTATTCGCAACAAAAATGAAAATATGGGAATTATATAACGATGTTTCTAAATTCTATTTATCCAAACAAATATAATGTAATGGATATCTAATTGATTAATTGTATATATATTGTACGGTAATATATCTGTAATTATTTATGTGAAAACAAATTGTTTATAATCCTCTCAGTTCTTGTCTTTGACATTCGAACGAAAACAAACAACTCTTCGCCGAAGCATTTCCATAGCTATCATCCAATATACAATGAACGGTTGTCATTAATCGAAGACAACAGTGTGGCAACCGCTGACATTACAGCGTTATTGACTGACATCCTTAAATCTGACCTTATTACAGATCCAAAAGAACATTTATCTAACTTATATAAACAGTACTGT
This sequence comes from Paraescarpia echinospica, assembly GCA_020002185.1. Classification (NCBI taxonomy): domain Eukaryota; kingdom Metazoa; phylum Annelida; class Polychaeta; order Sabellida; family Siboglinidae; genus Paraescarpia; species Paraescarpia echinospica. The sequence continues at coordinate 55,750,598 of CM034536.1, forward strand.
CAAATAATCAATGCATTACTTAACAAACATGCACCTATGAAATCCAAATGTGTGTCAGAAAGGCCACTGGCTCCATGGATGACTTCCGAAATTATACTATCTAAAGTAAAAGGCACCATCGTTATTTAGAGCGTGTATGGCGCAAATCACGCTCACCTTTAGACAGGTCGCGCTATTCTAAGCAATGTCACCTCCAGCAGACAAATTGCCAAAGCTAAATCAGATTAGTATACAAATATCATAAATAAGTCTGATAATCCGCATTAGTTATGGATTACTTACTTAGGCCTGTTTGCTCGCTGGGAGCATAGGCCATCGACCATGGTCCTCCACTGTTGCTGCCACTTTCTCAATTTCCTTTCCTTCCAGGTTTTTCCCATCTGTTTTCTTTCACTTTCTGTGTCTTTCTGTCAGGTGTTTCTCGACCTTCCTCTTCTTCTCTTCCCTGGGGGGTTCCGTGTAATTGCTTGTCGTGTGATTTTTTTTGCAGGTTTCCTCAGTGTATGTCCTATCCAGCTCCGTTTTGTCTTCTTTAGTTCATTTTCTATTGGTAGTTGTTTGGTCCATTCCCACAGTGTAGTGTTGGGTACCTTAATTGTCTGACCACTTTAGGTGTATGATTCTGCGCAGGCATTTGTTGATGAAGGTCTGTAATCTTTTTAGTGTTTTCTGTGTAATTCGCCATGTCTCTGAGCCATAGAGTAACACTGACTTGACATTTGAGTTGAATATCCTCAAATTGGTGTTAAGCTTGATTTGTTTCTCCTTCCAAATGTTTCTTAAAATGAGAAATGCCACTCTTGCTTTTTGTATCCTTGTTTTGACGTCTTCTTCTGTGCCTCCACTCTTGTTAATTACGCTTCCTAGGTAAGTGAAGGAGTCGGTTTCCTCCAGTGGTTCCCTTCCTAATATGACTGGCCTGTTATTCTTCGTGTTGGCTTTCATGATCTTTGTCTTGCTTCTGTTGATGTTGAGTTCTATCTTTGTTGACACTATGTTTAGAAGCTCTAGCTGTTTTCTCCTTCATCTGTTGGTGAATGTGGGACAGGAGAGCGAGGTCATCTGTTGGTGACTGTGGGACAGGAGAGCGAGGTCATCTGTTGGTGACTGTGGGACAGGAGAGCGAGGTCATCTGTTGGTGACTGTGGGTCAGGAGAGCGAGGTCATCTGTTGGTGACTGTGGGACAGGAGAGCGAGGTCATCTGTTGGTGACTATGGGACAGGAGAGCGAGGTCATCTGTTGGTGACTGTGGGACAGGAGAGCGAGGTCATCTGTTGGTGACTGTGGGACAGGAGAGCGAGGTCATCTGTTGGTGACTGTGGGTCAGGAGAGCGAGGTCATCTGTTGGTGACTGTGGAACAGGAGAGCGAGGTCATCTGTTGGTGACTGTGGGACAGGAGAGCGAGGTCATTTGTTGGTGACTGTGGAACAGGAGAGCGAGGTCATCTGTTGGTGACTGTGGGTCAGGAGAGCGAGGTCATCTGTTGGTGACTGTGGGACAGGAGAGCGAGGTCATCTGTTGGTGACTGTGGGACAGGAGAGCGAGGTCATCTGTTGGTGACTGTGGGACAGGAGAGCGAGGTCATCTGTTGGTGACTGTGGGACAGGAGAGCGAGGTCATCTGCAAAGTCCAGGTCCTCCAACTGGCTCAAAGGTGTCCACTGGATGCCATTTCTTCTGTTTTCTGTTGTCATTTTCATAATCCAATCTATGGCAAGCAGGAGGAAGAATGGTGAGAGAAAGCAACCTTGTCTCACTCCTGTCTTCACCATAAATGAGTCTGTGAGTTGTCCTGCATGAATGACCTTACACGCCAAGCCTTCATAGTTACTTTTTATCAGAGAAATTAATTTCTCTGGTATCCCATAGTGTTGCAGGAGTTCCCATAGCATCTCCCTGTCGAGGCTATCAAAAGCCTTCTCATAGTCTACAAAGTTTATGTACAGGGAGGAGACCCATTCCATTGATTGTTCGGCTATGATTCAGAGTGTAGCTATTTGGTCGATGCATGATCTATCTTTACGGAAGCCTGCCTGGTGATCTCTGAATCTGGTTTCCACTGTTGTTTTCAGTCTGCCCAAGATGACTCCAAGATGACTCAGGAGCATTATCCCTGTGTAGTTCTTGCATTCCTGCAGGTCTCCTTTCTTTGGGAGTTTCACCAGGTATCCTTCTTTCCATTCAGTCTGTATTTCTTATTGATCCCATATCTTCCCAATCAGATCATGCAGCATCTCTGTGGAGGTCTCCATGTTTGCCTTGATTGCCTCGGCAGGAATTTCATCTGTGCCAGAAGCATTCCCCCTCTTCAGGTGATGTATGTCTTTCTCGATCTCTGCTTTGCTTGGTTTTCACAGTTTATCTGGAGTAGTTCTTCAGCTGATGGGATATCTGGTGGGTTCTGTGGTGGTTGGTTCAGTGGTTCATCAAAATGTTCCCTCCATCTCTTCAACTGATCTTCGTTACTGGTAAGTACGTTGCTGTTCTTGTCTTTGATTGGCCTGTCTGTATGCTTGTTCTTTCCTGCTAACTTTCTTGTTGTGTCATACAGTTGCGGCAACCTCTGCTTCCTTTCAAGACTGTTGATGAAGTTTTTCTTGTCAGTTTTTACACTTTTTTGATCGCTCTGTTTACCTCTGCATACTGTTGCTTTCGCTGCTCTAGTTCAGCTGTTGTTAATTGCGCCTTTCGTTTCCTTTCTCTCTTGCACTTTGTTGATAGTGTCTATAGAGATCCTCTCCTTCTGTTGGTATTTTTTCTTTCCCAGGACTTTGTTGCATGTGCTGGTCCATGTTTCCTTGATCTTTTGCCACTGGATGTCTATGTCCATGTTTCCTTCTTCGAGAAGGTCTTGTAAGACTTCAGATTTGTTACTGATTGTGAGTCGGAATGTCTCTGTTGTGACTCTGTCCTTTAGGAAGTCCACATTGTATCTTGTTCTGGTGCTCCTCTTTACATCTCTTTTCTCCAGCTTCATCTTCAGTCTGGCCAGCACTAGGTGGTGGTCTGAAGCTGCGTCTGATCCTCTGTGTACCCACACGTCTTGCAGGAATCTTCAGAACTTTCTTTCAACACAGATGTGGTTGATTTGGTTTTCTGTATGGTGGTCTGGCGATATCCATGTAGCTTTGTGAATTCTGGTGTGCAGCAATACACTACCGCCAATGATCATGTTAAATGCGCAGAAGTCTGCCAACATTGCTCCATTTTCATTCATTGTCCCCAGTCCATGTCTGCCCATGACTTCTTCGCTGTTTGTTAATCCTATCTTGGCATTGAAGTCTCCCATGAGTATTGTCATGTCCATGTCCTTCAGTTTGTTGAGCAATGCTTGCAGTCTGTTGTCTAAGTCCTCCTTTGTTTTTCATCCTTGTCATTTGTTGGTGCATAGCATTGTATGATGTTTGGCTTGATCTTTTTCTTCTTTGTTTTGAATGCTACATGATGATCCTTGGTCCCACTGCCTCCCAGCTGATGAGGGCGCTCTGTGCCTTTTGTGACAACACGAATGCCGCACCTTCTATGTGATGGGCATCTTCTTCTTCATGCCTCGAGTAAAGTATAATTTCTCCTGTGTTCAGTCTGACTTGTCCTGACTGTGTCCATATTGTTTCGGATAGTCCTAGTACAGTGATGTTGTAGGCACGTCTTTCCCTTGATATTTTGGCTGCTTTGTACATGGTTCTCATGTTCCGATTTTTGAACATTTCTTGGTAGATAAGAAGGGCATTGGCGATGTAGCTTTCTTCTGGCTTTCACAGCATAATGTCATACTCTCCATGGGAGGCCCTCCCTTTCCCAAGTTCAGTACAGTTCCTTTGGTGTTTTTCGACGGGAAAGAGTTGTTAGCCCTTTGCCCAACCCTCCTCTTTTCAAATCCGGGCTTGGGACCGGCATTGGCAGAGTTGCGTCAGTTATGGAACTGCATCAGTAATATTCTACATAGATGGCCTGCTCCATCGCTACCTAATCATGTACCAATTGAGTCTCTGTGACTCGTTCTCTAGTCATTTTAAGAATAAAATCAGTATTATTTGTTCTGCTTTCCCACGTCATACTTTAAGTAATGTCAATGTGGACTTTCCACAAGTAAATTCTCTACTTGTACCATTTGAACCTGCAACAGTTGATGAAGTTAGGAAAATAATTATGTCCTCCCCAAATAAATCTTGTGAACTTGATCCATTTCCAACAATACTGCTAAAAGCATGTCTCGATACATTAATTGGATCTGTAACAAATATTATAAATGTATCACTGCTATAGCTGTTTTCTTGATGATTTCAAATACGCCCGTGTCACTTCACTTCTTAAGAAGTCATCTCTGCCTAAACAAGACCTAAACAGTTATATACCTATTTCTAACCTCAGCTTTATTTCCAAAATACTAGAAAAGGTTGTAGCAAGTCGTCTAAGGTCTCACATTAGCACAAATGTCTTAACTAATGTGTCACAATCGGCAAATAGACAGTTTCATTCAACACAGACTGCCCTCTTAAAGGTTCATAATGACATTAACTTGAACAATAATAATGGTAAAATGACTGCACTTACCTTTCTAGATCTCTCTGCCGCTTCTGACACGATTGATCACAGCATTCTCACTGAACGCCTATTAAAGTGGTACGGCATATCTGGCACAGCTCTAAGTTGGTTTTCTTCATATCTAACTGATGGATACCAAACTTTAAAGATTGGGAACTGCTTTTCAGCTGCACTGCCGGCTTTATTTGGTGTTCCCCAGGGTTCTGTTCTTGGGCCTTTGCTTCTTTACACCACGCCACTAAGCTCTGTTATACAAAGACATAACTTGGATCATCATCTTTATGCTGGTGATACTCAGATCTACATTTCATTGGCTACCCTGGATACAAATCGTTCCCTTAACCAACTTAGTAATTGCCTTCAAGATATCTTCCACTGGACGACTGACAGCAAGTTTAAATTAAATGCAAACTAAAACTTAATTGATCATTATTGGTACTCCAATGCTGCTATTTTTATTATATTCGTGATCTTTGCCGTATTCGCCGGTATGTGTCATTTTCTGTTGCTAAAACTATTGCAACAGCGCTTGTTAGCAGCAGACTCAACTATTGCAATTCCCTGCTTTATAATATCGCTAGCAAAGATATTACAAACCTTTTGAAGTCTTTCCATTGGCTTCCTGTACGATATCGTATAATATTTAAGATCTGTACCATTACATACCAAGCACTGTCCAGTAAGCAACCATCTTATTTGCATTCACTGCTTACTCCTGTAAGAAAACTTATCCAGCTTTGATCGTGTAGTTCTGACCTACTTTTTGTTTGTAGATTCAACACTAACATTGGAACTAGGGCTTTTTCTGTTGCTGCACCAACTCTTTGGAATATTCTCCTTCTTAGTGTTAGATCAGTTGAAATATTACAACATTCCGTCGTCATTTAAAAACTTATAATAGAATAGAAATTATCTTATTATTATTAGTGCTGCTGTCATCTCTAGTGCTGCTGTCATGTCTAGTTTTGTTGTGATGTTCAGTGCAGCTGTGATGGTGACGTCTGGCGGAGACTCGTCATTGAATCGCAAACGCAGTCTGCAGACCCTGAAAAAATGGGCCAAACTTCACAGCCATGTTCACAAGGCGGCACGTCAACACGCGAAGGAAGACCGCATGTCTGTCAGTGTACAGGACCATCTCCAGGTAGTATTAAAGACTAAGTGAAATTAAATTTCAACTGTCTTTGATACTTTGTGTACATAAATTTAACACTCTTGTCAAATAAATGGGAACATTGGCAGATCTAGATCATGGAGATTTGTTGGTGCAGAAAAGGTAAAAAACAAGTGGAAATATTGATCGATAAGTATTATTCTTACCTTAATATTATTCATAAAGTAGCACTAGACATATATTGAGTAACAGTTGTGCTTAAAGTTAGTTAATGTATTTTATAACACTTTAGTGAATGATAATAGGGTCACTTAGCCTTCGATAAGTTTGTAAATAAGATTTAACAAACCTGATTATGTGGTACAATATATAGGAAATAAAGTAATAAACATAAAACTACTTACATAAGATAATATTTGTCTAAGCCAGTACGTGCTAGATACTTTGATTGGGTAGCATTGTTGTTAAAATTAAGCAAGGGCGATAGTCGGGCGAACTCCAGTTTGTTTATGTAGCTAGTGTCCCACGTATTCGCTAGGGCGTGGTATAATCTAAATAAATAAGGCAGTCTAGCGTAAAGTAATTGATTTTATTTAAATTAGGTCACTACTGGTAAGGTTAGCGTTCATGATAGGATAAATAGTCAGCTGTGTAATTACAATCTGCTGTAACATAAAGTGTGCTGTAGTACACAGGAAACAGTTTTTCTAAAGACTAAGTTAGTTAAGTTATTAAATAAATTATGATATATGGCACCTTGCAAGTGGCAAGTCAAGGCAAAGGGACTCTTGGTGTGCGATCACTGCCACTGTTGGGTGGATTTTGCCTTCTCTGGCTGTGGGAAGTCATGAGCAGAAACCAAGGAGGAAGGATTCACCTTTCAGTGCATGGGGTGTTGGAAGGTGGAGTGTCTGCAGAAGGAGATAGTTAGGTTGACAGATATTGTGAAGGGAATGGAGATGGGAATTAGCAAAAGAAGACAGGTGGAATGGAGAGAGATGACAGGGAGAGAGTTTGGAATACTGTGAGACTGAAGGAGCAGAATAGTGGCAAGAAGACTGAGAAACGGAGACTAAGAAGAGGGAAGGAGATAGGAGGGAAAGAAATTGGAGAATCAACAACAGAAAACGTGACAGGCATGAAGGTGATGGGAGAAAGTAACCGTAGAAGAGGGAGGGAAAATGGGATGGGAGAGGAGAGGAGAGAAGAAAATGTGATGGGAGGAAAGATGAAGGGACAAAATGAAGTGGGAGTAAATGTGATAGAAGAGAAGTCGACAAAAGGGACAATGACACGAGGAAAGGTGACAAGAAAAAAAGCGACATGAAAGAATGGAACGGAAGAGAATGTGACAGGAGAGAAGACGGCAGGGGGAAAAGACAACAACCAGACAGATACAAACCGGAGAAGGAGCTACTCTGAGGCAGTGATTGAGGGGGCAATGAGAAAAGAAAGGGTGTTCATGGGCACTTCTACTCTGAGAAAGACAGATAAGTGAGGAGGAGGACTTAGTTGTTTTTCTACCAGGTTGCTAGAATAGAACATGTGACTGAAAGGGTAGAGAATTAAGGTATTGGGGCATGGCAGGGGAGGGTCTGTACTAGAACAACTGGGATAGTACAGAAGTACAGACAGTTAGTGATGAAGCTAAAGAAGACAAGAATTTAACAGATTATTCTCTCAGGAATTTAGCCAGTAATGGGAGGAAGGGGGGCAACATATAGAAACTGCAAGAGGATGGTGATCAACACACTACTTGAACAGATGTGTGAAGAAGAGGGCATGGGATTCATAAATTTATGGGGACACTTGGCCTCCATCTAAGTGGAAAAGGGGCAGCAGTTTTCTCAGAGAACCTGCTGCGATCTGTTGACAGTGGGACAGGCTAATTGCATCTATTTAAACTAGATTCGCAGGGGGGACTAGCAGAGAAGCCTGAAACTGGAGGCATAGATCAAGACAGCACAAATAAATCAGCAAAGAACAGTCTGGAAAACTGTTCTGAAGCTGGATATAAATGTGTTTGTTTAAATGCAAGGAGTATAGTAAACAAAATAAATGAACTAAATATTCTGGTAGAAGATATTGACCCTCACATAATAGGTATGACCGAATCATGGCCACCACCGATATATCAGATGACGAATTGGGACTGACAATATATATAATGTTTAGGAAAGATAGAATAGAAAGAAGGGGAGGTGGAGTTATTTTATCAATTAAAGAATCTATCCAGGCTAGAAAGAGGAGCAGATTGCAAAGAAGATTTGGTGTAACATAGTTACAGGAAACTCAACGTTAACGGTTGGGTTAGTTTATCTAAGTCCAAACATAAGCATAGAACAGAATGAAAAAATACAAAACGCTCTAAGGGAAGTGAGCAAATGAGACGGGGGATTTTAACCATGGACATATACAATGGAAATCTCTACAGAGTACGGGTATTCAGGACCACAAGTTTTTAGTTTTAGTACAAGATAGTTTCTTTTCTCAACATGTGCTAGAACCAACCAGGGGAGAGAATGTGTTAGACATAGTTTTGTCCACACAGAATGAATTAGTTGACAATGTCAAGATATGTGAGCCACTGGGGAGTAGTGATCACAACCAGATACATTTTACCATCAAAATAAAATCAGAAAGGAATAGTAAAAAGCAGTACAGGAGAAATTTCCACAAATGAAGATATAAGGACATGAGGAAATATTTAGCAAAGATAGACTGGAATAACACACTGAAAAAGAAGACAGCAACAGAATGCTGGAATATATTAAAGAGTGAAATTAAGTGCATAGTCGATAAATTTGTTCCCTTGAAAAACCAAGGGAAACGGTCCAAAAAGAAACTTATCGAAATAAGCCAATAGAAAGATTAAGTACAGACAAATGATGTGGAAGTTATACAGACGAATGATGAAGACTACAACATTTATAAAGAAGCACTAAACCAAGCTACAGCTGAAATTTGAAATTTAAAGAGAAGCTATGAACAAAAATTAGCTTGTGTTATAAAACATGACAGCAAGAGTTTTTATGCGTATGTTCGAAGCAAACAGAAAGTTCAGGATAAGGTCGGTCCTCTAGAAGATAGTGCTGGAAATATAACATCAGAGGGATTCTTAACCATTTCAGTACTACAGCCCTGATCTGCTGTGACCACTGAATATTGCAATCCTAGTGAATATGCAACATAATGGACTACCTCACTTCAAGTCAAGATTTGAGCAACAAAAATGCATTTTATGAATAGGAATGTTATATATTTTCAGAAAGTGTGATAATCAGCAAATAAAATGAGCCATATCATTTTACATTCCGTAGTCATGGTAACTAACAATCCAAGATGGCCACCAAGATTTCAACGTTTTTGCAGTTGCTGAACTCAGTTGTATACTAAGTTCGCCGACATCGTTATTATGTCGATCGTCAACATCCGACAAAGATTCTTTGTTAAAACTATCAAATAATCTGTCCAAAACATACGGTGGTAAATCGCTAGTTTTTGCAGATTTTGATAATCCATCATTAAAAACCGTGAAAATCACCGTAAACTATTATTGAGCAATAATAAACGACGACCACTGCTGAATAGCTAATTAATTCGCCTTGACAGCCGTACACAACAAGAGGCTCCACGCAGTGGATTATGATGAATAAAAACGATTTGAATAGCAGACATCGTCAATGCCGGAAAACCGGCCTGTCGTACTGAAGCATCACAGACAGTGCGGCCGGAAAACCAGCCTGTCATACTGAAATGGTTAATGGCAGAAGACCTGAATGAGTATTTTAGTTCAGTGTTTGCCAGGGAAGATATTAGTTCACTGCCAGTACCAGAGGCTAATTAAATTCAAGGGGGCTGAATCACACTACATTTACGACAGTTAATTGTAACCCCGGAAATGGTAGCTAAGAAAATAAGGGCTATGAAGAATAATAAATCACCTGGAGTGGATGGGATTCCCCCCAAACTACTGTTGGAAATTGTAGAACAAATTAGCATACCGCTTGCAACAGTTTTCAATTTGTTATTAGAAGAGGGTGTGGTTCCTCTAGAATGGAAAGAAGCAAATGTACCGTTATTTAAAAAAGGTTCAGGAAACAAGTCGGAGAACTATAGAGCAATTATTAGAAAGACTAATTAAAAATCACATGGTGGATTTTTTTTTTAACCAACTTGATAAACCCATCTCAACATGGGTTTCTAAAAACGATGTTATGCTTAACAAATATGTTATGTTTTTTGGAAGATATCACTAAGTGGGTAGACGAGGGATCACCAGTAGATTAATCTACTTAGATTTTCAAAAAGCTTTCGACAAAGTGCCACATCAGAGATTACTGCTTAAACTGAAGGCCCATGGCATAGGAAATGGTATAATTAACTGGATAGAAAAATGGCTGATTGACAGAAGACAACGGGTAGTTGTTGATGGGGAGGCTGGAAATCAGTTTTGAGTGGGGTTCCACAGGGATCAGTACTGGGACCTATATTATTCTTAATATATATAAACGATTTGGACGATGATATAGCTAGCAAGGTGTTGAAATTTGCAGATGATACAAAAGTGTTTAGAAGGATTAAAAATGATGGAGATAGACAGCATTTACAAGATGATCTTGACAGGTTGATCAAATGGTCTGAAAAGTGGCAAATGTTCAATTTTGGGAAATGTAAATGCCTCCACACAGGACATGGGAACGAAGATGTACAATATACAGTGGGGGGTACTGTACTAAGTACTACTGTAAAAGAAAAGGACTTAGGGTTAACCATTAATGCTGATATGAAGGTTTCAGAGCAGTGCAGAATTGCAGCTTCAAAGGGATATCAAATCCTTGGATTAATTAGGCAAAATATAACGTATAAGGAAAAGGAACTAATAATACCGCTGTACAAAACGATAGTTAGGCCTCATTTAGAATATTGTATACAAGTGTGGAGGCCATATCGCAGGACGGATATGCTAGAAAGAGTACAGAGGAGAGCAACTAAAATAATACCAAAACTGAGGGATCTTAGTTATGAAAAACGCATAAAAGAATATGGTTTAACAACACTAGAGACCAGGAGATTGAGAGGAGATCAGATAGAAGTGTTTAAAATATTGAATGGTTATGAAAATATTGATAGAAATATGTTTTTCTCAGTTAAGAAAGATAGAAAGACTAGAAGACATGAAGGTACATTAGTAAAGGGGCAGTGTAGAGTAGATATAAGAAAGTTTTCATTTTCACAAATGAACAGATTATCTGCTGATTGTGCGGGTGCTAGTAGCGTGTTATTTGGTGGGGGTCGGTCACATTTGATTTTAGGTGACCTGGTGGCGGAGTGACCCCCACCGATACGGTGTCAATGGTAAATATAGTGTCGTGAGATAGTTAGTACTGGTGGTTGGTAGTAGGTCTAGGACTTGTAGATATTGGTTAGCAATACCATTGGGGCCAGCATGCTTGCTGTGAATATGTATTGATGTATATATCTTGTCGTTTATGAATGATGTAAATGAATAAAGCTAAATGTCATTAAGTTGGCCTATTTCAATCTACACTTGTCTTGCATTGTTGCTTTGCATAGGAGGGTGTATATGTCAGGGGTCATACAAATATCCTATGTGAAGTAACAGAGTAAGACGGAAAGTGGTGTCCCCTAGCGGAGTAGGCCAACGGTAACCTGGTGGACAGTATAGAAAGCGGACTTACTCGTACACGTAAGATTACATAGCAGTAATTAGTCCTCGTAGTATATAAACAGGGACAAAGAATGGGCTCGTCCCATTCGCCATACACGGAGATATTGATTGAGCTGTTCTGCGCGTGGTTTTTGCTTGACGAATCATTTACTTCATTTTGCGTTTTATAGTTGAATTACCGGGTAGTTACTGCTATTGGTTTATTGTTATTCAAGTTGTGATTTAGTCTCCCACCTTCCTCCCTGTACCACACTTGATGCATGATTGTATACAATGTATATTCTTGGATGCTTTTCCCTGTTATATAAGTACACAAGGTTTTGCCTAGGCTTTTTCCTCTTACTGAGTCTCAGTAGTGTACTCAGGGTTTTTAGTGCGGTAAATAAAGTAGGCTGCTAATGGTACAGGCAGGATGAAGGCGGAGTGACCCCCCACCAAAAAAAAAAAAGTTTGTCGCTGGCCTTGGAAAGGGTGATGGACGGGTTTAAACAATTTGATGAATACAGGACACTATTTTTAGATTATATTTCTTTCAGATTGGGAATAAAAAGGTTCATTTCCCTTAGTTTTTAAATAGTCATCACTGGTTGCCATAACTGCAGTATCAGTCATCACTGGTTGCCATGGTTGTAATATCAGGTCGCCATGGTTACAGTGTCAGGTTGCCATGGTTGCAATAACGGGTTGCCATGGTTGCAGTGTCAGGTTGCCATGTTTGCAGTATCAGGTTGCCATGGCTGCAGTATCAGGTTGCCATGGTTACAGGTACTGCAGACCTTCATCCACCCGGTGCACGTGCGCGCCGTGTGTAACTCACAGACCCAGCAGCACAATGCCACTATTGTTGCGCTGCACAAGTCTTCACACACGGAAGTTAGTGTTTGGCTGCAAAATTCCAAGCAGATAAATCTCAGACACATGACGTGAGTATCTTTCTCTCTCGCTTGCTCTTGTTCACACTCACACGCTCTTTAGTGCTTCTTACGATCTTTCGCAATTTCTCTAGCACTCTCTGTCGGTTCTATCTCACTCTCTCGCTTGTTCTCTCCCTCCCTCCTTCCATCCCTGCCACCTTCCCTCCTGATTTATCACTTTCACTAATTGATATAGCTTGAAAACATATTGTATGCATGTAATCCTCTTGCAGTCAAGAACATAACCTGTTTGTTTAAAGTTTCACTTTCTGTCCTGTCAATGTGTTGAATTGATTAGTTAGTCATCACCATATACTGGTAAGACAGTACTATCAAATTGCTTGCCTGAATTAGTTTGGCATATATCCTGGTGAGTGATTTTTCACAGCTTTCTTTAAACTGGTGTCAGAGATGTTTAGATTTTGTTGCTCTTCTTTTTCTGTGAATTCTGAGATAAGAAAGGCATCTAATCTGGTCTTGATTTTTTGTCTTCCTTCTTCATCACTTATCCTGTTTAATTGTCGTCACAACCGCCAGCCTCCAACAATTTAAGGGCATTTCTTATCTTCGCTAAACAATCCCCTTCAATTCATTCAACATGTCCAACCCACTTTAATCAACTCCACACCAGCTTCCTCCTGATCCTCTCACACCAACCTCCTCTCTCAGCTCCTCCTGATCCTCTCACACCAACCTCCTTTCTCAGCTCCTGATACTCTCACACCAACCTCCTATCTCAGCTCCTCCTGATCCTCTCACAACAACCTCCTCTCAGCTCATCCTGATACTCTCACACCAACCTCCTCTCTCAGCCCCTCCTGATCCTCTCACACCGACCTCCTCTCTCATCTCCTCCTGATCTTCTCATACCAACCTCCTCTCTCAGCTCCTCCTGATCCTCTCACACCAGCCTCCTCTCTCAGCTCCTCCTGATCCTCTCACACCAACCTCTTCTCTCAGCTCCTCCTGATCCTCTCGCAGCAACCTCACCTCTCAGCTCCTCCTGATCCTCTCACACCAGCCTCCTCTCTCAGCTCCTCCTGATCCTCTCACACCAGCCTCCACTCTCAGCTCCTCCTGATCCTCTCACACCAGCCTCCTCTCTCAACCCCTCCTGATCCTCTCACACCAACCTCTTCTCTCAGCTCCTCCTGATCCTCTCACACCACCCTCTTCTCTCAGCTCCTCCTGATCCTCTCACACCAGCATCCTCTCTCAGCTCCTCCTGATCCTCTCACACCAGCCTTCTCTCTCAGCTCCTCCTGATCCTTTCACACCAGCCTCCTCTCAGCTCCTCCTGATCCTCACACCAACCTCCTCTCTCAGCTCCTCCTGATCCTCTTACACCGACCTCCTCTCTCATCTCCTGATCCTTTCACACCAGCCTCCTCTCTCAGCTCCTCCTGATCCTCTCACGCCAACCTCCTCTCTCAGCTCCTCCTGATCCTTTCACACCAGCCTCCTCTTTCAGCTCCTCCTGATCCTCTCACACCAACCTCCTCTCTCAGCTCCTCCCGATCCTCTCACACCCACCTCCTCTCAGCTCCTGATCCTCTCACACCAACCTCCTCCCTCAGCTCCTCCTGATCCTCTCACACCAACCTCCTCTCAGCTCCTCCTGATCCTCTCACACCAGCCTCCTCTCTCAGCTCCTCTTGATCCTCTCACACCAGCCTCCTCTCTCAGCTCCTCCTGATCCTCTCACACCAACCTCCTCTCTCAGCTCCTCCTGCTCATATCACACCAGCCTCCTCTCTCAACTCCTCCTGATCCTCACACACCAACCTCCTCTCTCAACTCCTCCTTTACTTGTCTAGTCTCTTTTCAATCCCACAATTATAACTAAGGTATTTCACAATACATTCCCCTGTAGTTCTTCAGTTGTTGTTTAAGTAGGCAGATGTGATGCACAAACTAAGCACTTATCCCTATATGAAAACCAGGCCAGGCTCATAATGTTTCTGTTCTTCATCACAGCTTTTCTGTGAAGGCAGACATCCAGAAGATGGTCTTCATGGACAATCTCAAGGCAAGCACAGTGTAGAATTGGTGCACATTTATTGAGCAGACAAATTGGAGAAATGTCAGCGGTGTACAGTGCTGAATGTTTAACAAGATTTAACAAGATTTAACAAGATTTAACAAGATTGCCATCCAGAGAATTAACTCTAGATGGCAGGTGGACAAGGAAGCCCTTTGGCTTATCGAGAGTCCAACCCTTTTATCTACATATATCCAGCCCTTCTGAGGTATGTGTCGATTTTATTTTTAAACATATTCACACTACTAGCACCACACAATCATCAGATAATCTGTTCCATTCATTCACAGTCTTTTGTGAAAATGAGAACTTTCTTACGTCTTATCTACACTGCTCCTTTACTAATGTAACTTCATGTCCTCTAGTCTTTCTATCTTTCTTAACTGAAAAAAACATATTTCTATCAATATTTTCATAACCATTCAATATTTTAAACACTTCTATCTGATCTCCTCTCAATCTCCTGTTCTCTAGTGTTGTTAAACCATATTCTTTTATGCGTTTTTCATAACTAAGATTCCTCAGTTTTGGTATTATTTTAGTTGCTCTCCTCTGTACTCTTTCTAGCATATCCGTGCTGCGATATGGCCTCCACGCTTGTATACAATATTCTAAATGAGGCCTAACTATTGTTTTGTACAGCGGTATTATTAGTTCTTTTTCTTTATCTGCTATATTTCGCCTAATCAATCCAAGGATTTGATTTGCTTTTGAAGCTGCAATTCCACACTGCTCTGAAACCTTCATGTCAGCACTAACCGTCAGCCCTAAGTCTTTTTCTTTTACAGTAGTATTTAGTACAGTTCCCCCCATTGTACATTCTACATATTCGTTCCCATGTCCTGTGTGAAGGCATTTCCTATGCCATGGGCCTTCAGTTTAAGCAGTAATCTCTGATGTGGCACTTTGTCGAAAGCTTTTTGAAAATCTAAGTAGATGATATCTACTGGTGATCCATCATCTACCCACTTAGTGATATCTTCCAAAAAACATAACATATTTGTTAAGCATGACCTCGCTTTTAGAAACCCATGTTGAGATGGGTTTATCAAGTTATGTTTAACAAGAAAATCCACCATGTGATCTTTAATTAGTCTTTCTAATAATTTACAAATCACTGATGTTAAACTTACTGGTCTATAATTATTTGACTTGTTTCTCGAACCTTTTTCGAATAACGGTATAATATTTGCTTCTTTCCATTCTAAAGGAATCACTCCCTCTTCTAATGACAAGTTGAAAATTGTTGCAAGCGGTATGCTAATTTGTTCTACAATTTCCAATAGTAGTTTGGGTGGAATACCATCCACTCCAGGTGATTTATTATTCTTCATAGCCCTAATTTTCTTAGCTACCATTTCTGGGGTTACAATTAACTGTCTTAAATAGTCTGATTCTGCCCCCTTGAATTTAGCCTCTGGTACTGGCAGTGAACTAGTATCTTCTCTGGTAAACACTGAACTAAAATACTCATTCAGGTCTTCTGCCATTAAGAATCCTTCTGATATTATATTTCCAGCACTATCTTCTAGAGGACCGACCTTATCCCGAACTTTCTGTTTGCTTCGAACATACGCATAAAAACTCTTGCTGTCATGTTTTATATTACAAGCTAATTTATGTTGATAGCTTCTCTTTGAATTTCTAATTTCAGCTGTAGCTTGGTTTAGTACTTCTTTATAAATGTTGTAGTCTTCGTCATTTCCAGTACGTCTATATGACTTCCACATCATTTGTTTATACTAAATTTTTCTAATGGCTTCTTTCGATAAGTGTTTCTTTTTGGACCGTTTCCCATGTTTTTTTAAGGGAACAAATTTGACGATGATACATTAAATTTCACTCTAAGATATTCCAGCATTCTGTTGCCGTCTTATTCTTCAGTGTGTTATTCCAGTCTATCTTTACTAAATATTTCCTTATGTCCTTATATTTTCCTTTGTGGAAATTTCTCCTGTACTGCTTTTTACTATTCCTTTCTGATTGATGTTGTGTTGTAATGTGTGTTTCATTTGTGATGGTTTTATTAGAGATTCTTCTGTCAGTCAACGTGGAATTGAGCTGAATCCTAAACAACTATAGTACTAGTGAAACTGTAAAAAAGTAGCATTAAATTGTATAAATTTAATTTAACTGTAGGGTTCATGGCATTAACAATATCTTCCAAATGCATTGCAAATTGTAGCATGATCATTGTCATAATCATTTCTACAGTTGTTCAGTCATCTGTTAAAACACAAAATAACAAATTTAACCTGGTTTGTGACTTTATGGAAACTGCTTCCATTTAATAACAATAATAATAATAATTTATTTCTGTGCAATCATGAGATTGAATATTAATGAAATAATAAGAGACGTGTTGTCTTCAGCTGTTTGCTGCCTATTGCAAGGACATGACACTGCGGATGTACAGTGACTACCAGTACGGCTTCCAGGAAGTGACTGTCAACTGCTGCAGACAAACCATGCTCTGGTCGGTCCTTGTTGATAGTTTGGTAGAACATGGTTTTGTAGACGATCGATCCTCTGAGTTCTAAATTTAACCTTTTCGTGGTGCGAGACCCCGCTACAGCGGGTTGCCGTATTATGACACTTGAATACGACAACCCACTAGAGCGGGGATAGAGTCACAGCGGCTTATTCCATAACTATTTAAATGAACGTTGACAGTAGCAACGCCTAACGACTATCGTTATAATTGCACAAATGCCAGTTTCATGATGATGTAAAATTTATAGGGTGTTTGTGTGCAAACATTTCGAGATATTTTGAGTTTTTTGATGGGATTGTCCAACATGCTATCGTCAGCCATTGGCACGCATTTATATCGCTGCGATGTTACGATAGTGCCTTTCTTTTGGAATAAATTGTTTTCGTAAAACCCGACAAAGTGGTGAGCGATGATAGGGGAATACATGCGTAAATGGTTTCCTTCTCTTACGATAACTGACAGTAAATCTCATTCCAATGTGGGTGTTTCTTTCCAGTTTACAGTATAGGTACAAGGTATGCCATGCGTTTATGCTGCTGTAACTTAAATTTGATTGTGCGCTCGCACTTTGCCTTTGGCGTCTCATATTATGACATATAATTAGTGCAGCTGTGACATGTCCGGGAATCACGTTTGCTATTCAATAATTATTTCTATAGTTACTGTGACAAATTACTGAATATTATATGTTATAAACTATTAGTACAACAGTAGTCAACACTGAATTTTCACCATTGTGGCACAGTTCTAGGTCATTCATGTCAGTTCAAATTTCATCATGGCAAAACTGCTGATCTTGGGTTTATTGGTTTCTGTGTCAACTGTTGTTATAATGGACATGTTCAGGATATTCCTTGATAGTCTTGGTTTCATAAGATGTGGTGTTTCTACTAAAAAAATGCATATTTCTATGAGAAACATGACAAAACACCTATGTGTGTTCCACCATCTTGAATTTCCTGGTTTCCATGACAACCAATCTCACAATTTGTTTACTTACAGTATTCTTTAATAAACCTAGTTTACTAATATATGTGGTGTTCCTCTTAAACAAATGAACCCTTCTGTGTAAAAAGTGAAGTTAAAAGGGTTACCGTTTCACTGAAAGCTCAAAAGAAACTCAGTTTTCAGTGGTAATTTGAACTCGGTGGCCAGAAATCAGCACTGAAATGGTTGAGATGACTGAGCTAGGTGAATGTTCACCACATACAAAACTGAAGTAATCGTCAAAAAATGTCAGCAGCGCCTGTACTTTCCTAGAAAACTCAATTCATTTTCTGTTGATAAAACAATTTTAAACCTGTTTTACAAGTCTGTTATTGAGAGTGTTCTTTGCTTTTCGTTTATCTGCTGGTATTTCAACCTGAGTAATAAAAGCAAGAACAGTTTACAGAAAATTCTACGTGTCAGCTCCAATATAATCGGAGAGACTCGGAGAGACTCAGAGAGACATCATTAAGTTTTGTGAACATCAGGTTCTTAGGAAGACAAGTTCTATATTTTAGCCAATGATAATCATGCTCTATATCCCATGTTTGAGACGCTGCCATCGGGTCGCCATTTTAGGTGTCCCTCGTGCAATACAAACCGTAAGTAGTTATCTTTTATTCCCGCTGCCATCAGTCTTTTTAACGATGTGAAATGAATGTAGTGTGAGAGTGTTCTATATATCTAGCAGTTACAGTGTGAAGAAATGCACTCCACGTGTTCACGTGATAAATTATTCTTTTTGTGACCATGATGAAGTGAGCCAGTAATACGCTGTTACCTATGTTATATTTTTATATATATTTATACACTGTGCCCGCCCAAACAACGTAATTGTATTGTATAAGGTGATTTCAACAAAACGTGGTTGACCTGCAAAGTCAAGAGTAATAATGTTCAGTTTAATAAAAAAATACAATTGATTCGATGGTCAAAACCATATTTCATCGTCTTTTGTTTGACAACATAATAAATGTATATGAAGATTATAAATAAAAGAGCACAAACCTTAATGTTTTGGCCTACGCTACATAATTCATCACATTAATCAACAGGAAGTGTGAAGTCATATACTATTAAAACATTGATGTTGACATTGACAATTTGGTGTCATAATTCAAACTTTTAAAATTTAAAAGTATATCACTATTTGTTCAACATTGCAAACTTCACCAGATTTCATCAGGTGAGTTACCTGAAGCTAAAACTCCGTGTGACATTAACAAGTGTTAAGCTTTATGTAGTAAAGAATGGGAATGGCACCAAATATGCATCATGCAAATTATTTCAAATGCGCATATATTATGCGTGTTGGTAAGATAAAAAATGTTCTTTAAATGAGATGTTTCAGTGTTCAACTGATGGCATGGCAGAATCTCGTCCCTGGTGCCGAGGTCCTTCTTGCTGTGTTCATTCACTTCCTTAGTCCATTGGTCTATGATCTACCAAATGGCATTGTTTTCATTACAAACACAAAGTTAATTACAGTTATTTACTTACCTGCACCTGATATCCTTTTCTACCTGTCAGAGAAAGACGGAAAGAGAAGCCAAATTGAATGGTGGTTTTATACTAACTTTATCAGGAAACGGCATGCGAAAAAACACTTATGGTGATAGCTACTGCCCGTTCTTTGCATGGTCGGGTATAGGATAGTGTTTATTCTGTAGGCAGTTGACTGTGTATTTTCATAACTTGTTGCAGATATTGTTTGATGCTTGCAGCATGGTCTACAGCAGCGAGACGAATGAGTTGTTTGGGGGAGGTGTTGGTTGCGTGCTGCGTTGGGAAGTTGCAGCGGTACGTAGCACTATTGCGCTGGTTGAAGCGTCCAATCTTGAAAGGCAGCTGTAGACAGAGGTATCAGCTTACTTATAAAAACAAAATTTCCATCCTCATTTGGCCAGTCTTTGCTAGCAGTTTACATATTAAGAAAGTGTTGCTATAAATGTCTTAATAACCATTCATAATTTAAGACATTCAATGCACACAAATTTAAGCAACTGAATGTTTTCTACCCTTTGAAGAAACATTTTTATTTTAATGTTCTTGAGTTAAATGAATTTTTAATAAGACAATACGGAGTGTGCTATGTTCACTTATGTTGACCAGGGCTGGGTCCAATTGCAATGGCACTTCCAAACTGTTCAAATCAATCCCAATTACTTACATGTTGTACAGTACCTATTGTCTACTGCAAAAGTGTATTAAGAAAAAAATAATTAATTAAATGATACATTCTGCTGAATCTGGATGTTGATTTTCAACTTATGTGAGACAACAGTATTGTAAAGTTTATTTTGATAATGGTGTCATGAAAATATTGTATTGAATCTTAACTACTGCAATTACACAAACTACACAATTTACAATTATGATAAAAAATATATGAAAAACAATGATAAACGCATAATGTTATACTGATGTTTTCACAAGTGAAATGTTGAAGACCTGATATGGGTAAGATGTGGATATGAGTTGAATGTTGATGACCTAATGTGGGTAAGATATGGATATGAGTTAAATGTTGATGACCTGATGTGGGTAAGGTGTGGATATGAGTTAAATGTTGACCTGATGTGGGTAAGATGTGGATGTGACTTAAATGTTGATGACCTGATGTGTGTAGGAGAATATTGGGCTGGGAGTAACTCACTGTGCAGTTTGTCCATTTCTTCCAGTTGAGTGGTGCCCTGAAGGAACTACTGCCGTGTGACATCAACTTCACACCAAATGAGGTTTGTCTGTGGACGAAAAATAACTTCTTCACTTGTAAAATCATGTATTTTGTGTTGGGCCATTCTACAGCAATTAATGGAGATTGCGACCTCAGTAATGTAGAACAAACATTTTAGCTTCATTTGATCATAAATTCATTATACATGGAATCTTTTGGAATGTATACAGTTTGAGCTTTAGAAAGTTAGAACAAAAGATGATCAGCATGCCCTAATCCTGCAATATGAGAAAGACAAAGTCATGTAATTAAACAAATGCATTAGAGATATATATTGTCTTACACAACACAAGTAAAGTAATCATATCTGAAGCATTTGCTGGGCTTTAGAATAATAAACAAATTAAATGTTTAAATTACTAAAACTCACAAATTAAAATGAGATGCCCTACCTAGAGACAGTTTTAACCAAAATTACTCTGGATATGTTTTTTACATAATTCCGTAGCTTTGTCTGTTTACTATAGTTGGAGCTAATTTTTATAACAGTTATATTCAAATCACTTGTATTCATGGATAAAGTGTGGATAGACCTCTGGACTGTCAGTCAAAGGGACTGGGGTTCGAATTCTACTATCTACCGGGTGCCATTTCTAAACTAAACAATTTCATTCCATGTCTTTTGGAAGTTGGTCCCTTCTGCCTGGTGTTACGCCAGGGGAAGTAAAGTATCCCACACAGGGGATAAATGTGTAACCTGCAGTGGACTCTAACTCTGAAAACCAAGCTCGATAAAACTCTAATGACTAACACAAAATAACAAACTTATGAGAAGAAGCATGGCTCTATCAAGTAATGCAGGCTGTTACTCAACGTTGGTATAATTTTATGGTAATTGTCTTTCGTGGAATCTTACCAGACACTTATGGGAACCAGCAATGTCAAGAACTTGATTTATGTGAACGGATGCAGTCACAAACGGCTTCTATTTGCCGATGTTTTGTTGTTTGTAGTTGATTCATGGCATGAGTGTTTGTGCTCCCTATCTGTGTTGTTTGTAGTTGATTCACAGCATGAGTGTCTGTGCTCCCTATCTGTGTTGTGTGTAGTTGATTCACAGCATGAGTGTCTGTGTTCCCTATCTGTGTTGTGTGTAGTTGATTCACAGCATGAGTGTTTGTGCTCCCTATATTGATTTTGTTTGTAGTTGATTCAGGGCATAAGTGTATGTGCTCCCTATCTGTGTTGTTTGTAGTTGATTCAGGGCATGAGCGTCTGTGCTCACTATCTGTGTTTGTAGTTGATTCATGACATGATTGTCTGTGCTCCCTATTGGTGTTGTTTGTAGTTGATTCACATCATGAGTGTATGTGCTCCCTAGCTGTGTTGTTTGTAGTTGATTCACGGCATGAGTGTCTGCGCTCCCTATATCTGTGTTGTTTGAATTTGATTCACGGCATGAGTGTCTGTGCTCCCTATATCTGTGTTGTTTGTAGTTGATTCACAGCATGAGTGTCTGTGCTCCCTATATCTGTGTTGTTTGTAATTGATTCACGGCATGAGTGTCTGTGCTCCCTATCTGTGTTGTTTGTAGTTGATTCACGGCATGAGTGTCTGTGCTCCCTATCTGTGTTTGCAGTTGATTCATGGCATGAGTGTCTGTGCTCCTTACCGGTGTTTGTAGTTGATTCACGGCATGAGTGTCTGCTTCCTATCGGTGTTGTTTGTAGTTGATTCACGGCATGAGTGTCTGTGCTCCCTATCTGGGTTGTTTGTAGTTGATTCACGGCATGAGTGTCTGTGCTTCCTGTCTGTGTTGTTTGTAGTTGATTCATGGCATGAGTGTCTGTGCTCCCTATATGTGTTGTTTGTAGTTGATTCACGGCATGAGTGTCTGTGCTCCCTATCTGGGTTGTTTGTAGTTGATTCACGGCATGAGTGTCTGTGCTTCCTATCTGTGTTGTTTGTAGTTGATTCATGGCATGAGTGTCTGTGTTCCCTATATGTGTTGTTTGTAGTTGATTCATGGCATGAGTGTCTGTGCTCCCTATCTGTGTTGTTTGTAGTTGATTCACGGCATGAGTGTCTGTGCTTCCTATCTGTGTTGTTTGTAGTTGATTCATGGCATGAGTGTCTGTGCTCCCTATATGTGTTGTTTGTAGTTGATTCACGGCATGAGTGTCTGTGCTCCCTATCTGGGTTGTTTGTAGTTGATTCACGGCATGAGTGTCTGTGCTTCCTATCTGTGTTGTTTGTAGTTGATTCATGGCATGAGTGTCTGTGCTCCCTATATGTGTTGTTTGTAGTTGATTCATGGCATGAGTGTCTGTGCTCCCTATATGTGTTGTTTGTAGTTGATTCATGGCATGAGTGTCTGTGCTCCCTAACTGGGTTGTTTGTAGTTGATTCACGGCATGAGTGTCTGTGCTCCCTATCTGTGTTGTTTGTAGTTGATTCACGGCATGAGTGTCTGTGCTTCCTATCGGTGTTTGTAGTTGATTCACGGCATGAGTGTCTGCTCCCTATCTGTGTTTGCAATTGATTTACGGCATGAGTGTCTGCTCCCTATCTATGTTTGCAGTTAATTCACGGCATGAGTATCTGTTCTCCCTATCAGACTCTCACCATACGAACACACTTCAACGTCTACATCTGGAACTACATGGTTAGTCACATATACACCTTATAGCCAGAGTATTATGCACAATAAAATTGTTACCAGTCCATGACTCCAGATGTATCCTGGTAGATATGTGTGTCTGTGTGTGCACTTACAGTCCAGTTCAAACAATACACGCATGCACAAGTGTGAAACACTTACAGTCCAGTTCAAACAATACATGCATGCACAAGTATGACACACTTACAGTCCAATTCAAACAATACACGCATGCACAAGTATGACACACTTACAGGCCAGTTCAAACAATGCATGCACACTTACAGTCCAGTTCAAACAATACACGCATGCACAAGTATGACACACTTACAGTCCAGTTCAAACAATACATGCATGCACAAGTATGACACACTTACAGTCCAGTTCAAACAATACACGCATGCACAAGTATGACACACTTACAGGCCAGTTCAAACAATACACGCATGCA
The DNA here is from genome assembly GCA_020002185.1 of Paraescarpia echinospica. Classification (NCBI taxonomy): domain Eukaryota; kingdom Metazoa; phylum Annelida; class Polychaeta; order Sabellida; family Siboglinidae; genus Paraescarpia; species Paraescarpia echinospica. The sequence goes on from CM034536.1 coordinate 55,774,173, forward strand.
CAAGTATGACACACTTACAGTCCAGTTCAAACAATACATGCATGCACAAGTATGACACACTTACAGTCCAGTTCAAACAATACATGCATGCACAAGTATGACACACTTACAGTCCAGTTCAAACAATACACGCATGCACAAGTATGACACACTTACAGGCCAGTTCAAACAATACACGCATGCACAAGTATGATACACTTACAGTCCAGTTCAAACAATACATGCATGCACAAGTATGACACACTTACAGTCCAGTTCAAACAATACACGCATGCACAAGTATGACACACTTACAGGCCAGTTCAAACAATACACGCATGCACAAGTATGACACACTTACAGTCCAGTTCAAACAATACACGCATGCACAAGTATGACACACTTACAGGCCAGTTCAAACAATACACGCATGCACAAGTATGACACACTTACAGTCCAGTTCAAACAATACATGCATGCACAAGTATGACACACTTACAGTCCAGTTCAAACAATACATGCATGCACAAGTATGACACACTTACAGTCCAGTTCAAACAATACACGCATGCACAAGTATGACACACTTACAGTCCAGTTCAAACAATACATGCATGCACAAGTATGACACACTTACAGTCCAGTTCAAACAATACATGCATGCACAAGTATGATACACTTACAGTCAAGTTCAAACAATACATGCATGCACAGGCCAGTTCAAACAATACACGCATGCACAAGTATGACACACTTACAGTCCAGTTCAAACAATACATGCATGCACAAGTATGACACACTTACAGTCCAGTTCAAACAATACATGCATGCACAAGTATGACACACTTACAGTCAAGTTCAAACAATACATGCATGCACAAGTATGACACACTTACAGTCCAGTTCAAACAATACATGCATGCACAAGTATGACACACTTACAGTCCAGTTCAAACAATACATGCATGCACAAGTATGACACACTTACAGTCCAGTTCAAACAATACACGCATGCACAAGTATGACACACTTACAGGCCAGTTCAAACAATACATGCATGTACAAGTGTGACACACTTACAGTCCAATTCAAACAATACCTGCATGCACAAATATGACACACTTACAGTCCAGTTCAAACAATACACGCATGCACAAGAGTGACACACTTACAGTCCAGTTCAAACAATACACGCATGCACAAGTGTGACACACTTACAGTCCAGTTCAAACTATACATGCATACATAAGTGTGACACACTTACAGTCCAGTTCAAACAATACATGCATGCACAAGTATGACACACTTACAGTCCAGTTCAAACAATATATGCATGTACAAGTGTGACACACTTACAGTCCAGTTCAAACAATATATGCATGTACAAGTGTGATACACTTACAGTCCAGTTCAAACAATACATGCATGCACAGGTGTGACACACTTACAGTCCAGTTCAAACAATATATGCATGTACAAGTGTGACACACTTACAGTCCAGTTCAAACAATATATGCATGTACAAGTGTGATACACTTACAGTCCAGTTCAAACAATACATGCATGCACAGGTGTGACACACTTACAGTCCAGTTCAAACAATATATGCATGTACAAGTGTGACACACTTACAGTCCAGTTCAAACAATATATGCATGTACAAGTGTGATACACTTACAGTCCAGTTCAAACAATACATGCATGCACAGGTGTGACACACTTACAGTCCAGTTCAAACAATATATGCATGTACAAGTGTGACACACTTACAGTCCTGTTCAAACAATACATGCATGCACAAGTATGACACACAGTCCAGTTCAAACAATACACGCATGCACAAGTATGACACACTTACAGTCCAGTTCAAACAATACACGCATGCACAAGTATGACACACTTACAGTCCAGTTCAAACAATATATGCATGTACAAGTGTGACACACTTACAGTCTAGTTCAAACAATACAAGCATGCACAAGTATGACACACTTACAGTCCAGTTCAAACAATATATGCATGTACAACTGTGACACACTTACAGTCCAGTTCAAACAATACAAGCATGCACAAGTATGACACACTTACAGTCCAGTTCAAACAATACATGCATGTACAAGTATGACACACATACAGTCCAGTTCAAACAAGACATGCATGCACAAGTATGACACACAGTCCAGTTCAAACAATACACGCATGCACAAGTATGACACACTTACAGTCCAGTTCAAACAATACACGCATGCACAAGTATGACACACTTACAGTCCAGTTCAAACAATATATACATGTACAAGTGTGACACACTATCAGTCCAGTTCAAACAATACAAGCATGCACAAGTATGACACACTTACAGTCCAGTTCAAACAATATATGCATGTACAACTGTGACACACTTACAGTCCAGTTCAAACAATACAAGCATGCACAAGTATGACACACTTACAGTCCAGTTCAAACAATACATGCATGTACAAGTATGACACACATACAGTCCAGTTCAAACAATACACGCATGCACAAGTATGACACACTTACAGTCCAGTTCAAACAATATATGCATGTACAAGTGTGACACACTTTTACAGTCCAGTTCAAACAATACAAGCATGCACAAGTATGACACACTTACAGTCCAGTTCAAACAATATATGCATTCACAAGTATGACACACTTACAGTTCAGTTCAAATAATACATGTATGCGCAAGTATGACACACTTACAGTCCAGTTCAAACAATACACGCATGCACAATTATGACACACAGTCCAGTTCAAACAATACACGCATGCACAAGTATGACACACTTACAGTCCAGTTCAAACAATACACGCATGCACAAGTATGACACACTTACAGTCCAGTTCAAACAATACATGCATGTACAAGTGTGACACACTTACAGTCCAGTTCAAACAATACATGCATGTACAAGTGTGACACACTTACAGTCCAATTCAAACTATACATGCATGTACAAGTGTGACACACTTACAGTCCAGTTCAAACAATACATGCATGCACAAGTATGACACACTTACAGTCCAGTTCAAACAATACACGCATGCACAAGTGTGACACACTTACAGTCCTGTTCAAACAATACATGCATGTATAAGTGTGATACACTTACAGTCCAGTTCAAACAATACACGCATGCACAAGTATGACACACAGTCCAGTTCAAACAATACACGCATGCACAAGTATGACACACTTACAGTCCAGTTCAAACAATACACGCATGCACAAGTATGACACACTTACAGTCCAGTTCAAACAATACACGCATGCACAAGTATGACACACTTACAGTCCAGTTCAAACAATACACGCATGCACAAGTATGACACACTTACAGTCCAGTTCAAACAATACACGCATGCACAAGTATGACACACTTACAGTCCAGTTCAAACAATACACGCATACATAAGTGTGACACACTTACAGTCTAGTTCAAACAATACATGCATGCACAGTATGACACACTTACAGTCCAGTTCAAACAATACACGCATGCACAAGTGTGACACACTTACAGTCCTGTTCAAACAATACACGCATGCACAAGTGTGACACACTTACAGTCCAGTTCAAACAATACATGCATGTACAAGTGTGACACACTTACAGTCCAGTTCAAACAATACCTGCATGCACAAGTATGACACACTTACAGTCCTGTTCAAACAATACACGCATGTACAAGTATGACACACTTACAGTCCAGTTCAAACAATACATGCATGTACAAGTGTGACACACTTACAGTTCAGTTCAAACAATACCTGCATGCACAAGTATGACACACTTACAGTCCAGTTCAAACAATACACGCATGCACAAGTGTGACACACTTACAGTCCTGTTCAAACAATACACGCATGCACAAGTGTGACACACTTACAGTCCTGTTCAAACAATACACGCATGCACAAGTATGACACACTTACAGTCCAGTTCAAACAATATATACATGTACAAGTGTGACACACTATCAGTCCAGTTCAAACAATACAAGCATGCACAAGTATGACACACTTACAGTCCAGTTCAAACAATATATGCATGTACAACTGTGACACACTTACAGTCCAGTTCAAACAATACAAGCATGCACAAGTATGACATACTTACAGTCCAGTTCAAACAATACATGCATGTACAAGTATGACACACATACAGTCCAGTTCAAACAATACACGCATGCACAAGTATGACACACTTACAGTCCAGTTCAAACAATATATGCATGTACAAGTGTGACACACTTTTACAGTCCAGTTCAAACAATACAAGCATGCACAAGTATGACACACTTACAGTCCAGTTCAAACAATATATGCATTCACAAGTATGACACACTTACAGTTCAGTTCAAATAATACATGTATGCGCAAGTATGACACACTTACAGTCCAGTTCAAACAATACACGCATGCACAATTATGACACACAGTCCAGTTCAAACAATACACGCATGCACAAGTATGACACACTTACAGTCCAGTTCAAACAATACACGCATGCACAAGTATGACACACTTACAGTCCAGTTCAAACAATACATGCATGTACAAGTGTGACACACTTACAGTCCAGTTCAAACAATACATGCATGTACAAGTGTGACACACTTACAGTCCAATTCAAACTATACATGCATGTACAAGTGTGACACACTTACAGTCCAGTTCAAACAATACATGCATGCACAAGTATGACACACTTACAGTCCAGTTCAAACAATACACGCATGCACAAGTGTGACACACTTACAGTCCTGTTCAAACAATACATGCATGTATAAGTGTGATACACTTACAGTCCAGTTCAAACAATACACGCATGCACAAGTATGACACACAGTCCAGTTCAAACAATACACGCATGCACAAGTATGACACACTTACAGTCCAGTTCAAACAATACACGCATGCACAAGTATGACACACTTACAGTCCAGTTCAAACAATACACGCATGCACAAGTATGACACACTTACAGTCCAGTTCAAACAATACACGCATACATAAGTGTGACACACTTACAGTCCAGTTCAAACAATACATGCATGCACAAGTATGACACACTTACAGTCCAGTTCAAACAATACACGCATGCACAAGTGTGACACACTTACAGTCCAGTTCAAACAATACACGCATGCACAAGTGTGACACACTTACAGTCCAGTTCAAACAATACATGCATGTACAAGTGTGACACACTTACAGTCCAGTTCAAACAATACCTGCATGCACAAGTATGACACACTTACAGTCCTGTTCAAACAATACACGCATGTACAAGTATGACACACTTACAGTCCAGTTCAAACAATACATGCATGTACAAGTGTGACACACTTACAGTTCAGTTCAAACAATACCTGCATGCACAAGTATGACACACTTACAGTCCAGTTCAAACAATACACGCATGCACAAGTGTGACACACAGTCCAGTTCAAACAATACACGCATGCACAAGTGTGACACACTTACAGTCCTGTTCAAACAATACATGCATGCACAAGTATGACACACTTACAGTCCAGTTCAAACAATACACGCATGCACAAGTGTGACACACTTACAGTCCTGTTCAAACAATACACGCATGCACAAGTATGACACACTTACAGTCCAGTTCAAACAATACACGCATGCACAAGTGTGACACACTTACAGTCCAGTTCAAACAATACATGCATGTACAAGTGTGACACACTTACAGTCCAGTTCAAACAATACACGCATGCACAAGTGTGACACACTTACAGTCCAGTTCAAACAATACACGCATGCACAAGTATGACACACTTACAGTCCAGTTCAAACAATACATGCATGCACAAGTGTGACACACTTACAGTCCAGTTCAAACAATACATGCATGCACAAGTATGACACACTTACAGTCCAGTTCAAACAATACACGCATGCACAAGTGTGACACACTTACAGTCCAGTTCAAACAATACATGCATGCACAAGTGTGACACACTTACAGTCCAGTTCAAACAATACATGCATGCACAAGTATGACACACTTACAGTCCAGTTCAAACAATACACGCATGCACAAGTGTGACACACTTACAGTCCAGTTCAAACAATACATGCATGCACAAGTATGACACACTTACAGTCCAGTTCAAACAATACACGCATGCACAAGTATGACACACTTACAGTCCAGTTCAAACAATACACGCATGCACAAGTGTGACACACTTACAGTCCAGTTCAAACAATACACGCATGCACAAGTATGACACACTTACAGTCCAGTTCAAACAATACACGCATGCACAAGTATGACACACTTACAGTCCAGTTCAAACAATACATGCATGTACAAGTATGACACACTTACAGTCCAGTTCAAACAATACATGCATGTACAAGTATGACACACTTACAGTCCAGTTCAAACAATACATGCATGCACAAGTGTGACACACTTACAGTCCAGTTCAAACAATACACGCATGCACAAGTGTAACACACTTACAGTCCAGTTCAAACAATACACGCATGCACAAGTGTGACACACAGTCCAGTTCAAACAATACATGCATGTACAAGTGTAACACACTTACAGTCCAGTTCAAACAATATATGCATGAACTAGCGAGGGGCCCTGCGTGATCAATGTCATTACCTATGACACACTTACAGTCCAGTTCAAACAATACACGCATGGACTAGCGTGGGGCCCTGCGTAATCAATGTCGTTACCTATGACACGCTTACAGTCCAGTTCAAACAATACATGCATGAACTAGCGTGGGGCCCTGCGTGATCAATGTCGTTACCGCCGATACACGGCACACAAACGCTAGGGCATTCAGCGGCTAACTGTCTCCTAAGACTTCCATTACCTTCAAGCGAAGCCACAGTTCCCCCACGATACCCGTGAAAGGCTATCTGGCAATCCACGCAGTCTAACAAGGAACCAGAAAATCTTACCTCAGTCGATGCGACAAACTTCTCCAGCCAGAAAACGTGCGAGTCTCCGAGAGGATCCACACTATGTCATGGCATGTCACCATCCCGATGTAACTCGACTTAACACTATTAATCGACTACCAACACCCACCTGCTTTCACAAGACGAGCGAATGCAAAATGGCGGCTACCTCGTGCTTTTACGAATTCTCCTCTTCAAAGAACGGTCACCTAAAACACTAAGTAACTCGGATGAAATGTTTAATTCGATCACTATACACACAAAACTAATCAAACATCAAAAACCATTATACTAAAACTCGCAAATCGAAATTCAAAATTCAGGCAAGGCCAAAATTAACCATGTTATACTTCCAAAGATTTCGCAGAATTAAGGCAGACCCTCTCATTGCATATGCTTATATAGGAGTGTCTAGCGCGCATGCGCGAATCGCACCGCGAATACCCTCATAGCCAAATGTATATCAGCTTGATAGCTACGGTGCCTATGTTTCAATTAATTAACGCTGTTTTTCCACATAAAACTCAGTATGTCCCCGTTGTTTACATACATTCATTTTTGCTCCAAGTTGAAACAAACATTGCAACTAGAGCTTACTCAGGGGCTCCACAAACTCTAGAATTAGTTTACATCAGGGTCATTGGGAAACTTATAAATAATCCAAACTTTCCTTCATCTGAAGACTAATCTTTTTAACTGCTTACCATCCTTAACTCTTTACTGGGTAGATAACCTTATTTTACGCCCTGCTGTGGACTGACAATTTGAAGAAAGCGGCCAGTTGTATTGTGTGTTGCTTGCATTAAAATATGGATATCTCAACAACCAGTGCATGAAAATACATTAAATTGATTAACGTATTTACTGTATCTATTGGGACACTGTTTGTTTTGAGACAAACTAAAAATCAAGAAAAAAAAATATTTTTCTGTACCGTATGTTTTGGGACACCCTTGTAATTATAATTATTGTTTGTCCCTATGTACTGGGACACAAATTATTCGTATTTTTGACAAGCGAGTATGCACTGTTTTCCTGATACCGACGCATAAATAAAAGTACAGTTTACCAATAAAACGTATTACCATGGCAGTTGCTCTGACGTAAACAACACAAACTTGGGTGATGTAAATAATGTAGCACCAGCAATTTCGTCCTTCTCTGTGAAGTTATCTCAGATACCAAATACAAAACGGAAAACAAAAGTAAACAAATTCCACCATGCTACCAGAAAATAACTGGTTGGCTAAATGTGACTAGCTGGTTCAGTGTAGTTGTACCAGCTGTGTTGACTTCAAAGGTGTTTGATTGACAGCTGGTAATTACCATGTAATAATATTCGTCTCCCACACCTGAGAGCGGATGAAACTTGTGGTTTGACCTATCTCTTGGAGAGTTCCAGACTGTTTGGGCCACCTGCATGGTTGAGCAGGCACATGGCATTATAACACTGTATCTTGTACCAGGGCAAGTGCAATTTGATGCCGTCACATTCAATGATGTTTGTACGCGGCCACGGTCCGCGATGCCGACGGCCTTGACACGGATATGCGAGATGACGCTGCCATGCCATTCCAGGCAGCGTTCTTTGATAGCGACAACGGAAGTGACTTTGGATGATTTTAATTGTGAAATGGATGATGACATCATATTTGAAGATGTTTGCCCAGTGCGTGCGGCACGGATACATGGAATGACACCGCCGGGACAGCATGGCATTCTTCAATGGTGACGATGACCATGAAAGTGACATCGATGGATGTTGTTGTTTTCATGCTTTGATCTTTTTTCTGAACACTTTATGGACACAGCCTCACAGTTACAGGTTTTTATGTGTTATGTAATGATTTGTTTTGCACCACTGGCAACTGTAATACCATGTTTTATTTTTACATCCGACTTTTGTAAGGTTTTCACTTATAAACGTTACTACTGACAACCCAGTGAGCCAAATTTCTAAAAAATTTTGCCAAATTGCTGAATTTAAAGTCGCACCCCAACTTTGCTGTCATCATTGTCAATTAGGCGACACATTACTGTAACTGAAGCCGCGGTTACAAATACTGGATTTACGATACATGACGTTTTGTTGCATTTCTGCAAGTTTATCTTCTAGAGTTCTATATTTTGATAACAAATGTGTTTCTGTATGTGGTCGAGATGGGGGTAGGTCGATATGTGGGTATGAACGGTACTACAATTAAATACTGTACAATCTGTCACTCAATAGTCTTCGAAGAAGTTTGAGAAAATGGTAACAGACAGGCTAAACATTTCATACCACTTAGTAATATGTAGGCCCTACATATAACATTTGCTTCACGGGATGTAGGGCAGTTCAGCCACTCAAAAAATAGTTATTACAAGGGTAGTAGACGAGGTAACCATGGTGACGTTACAAAGGCAGGTTAACACCAGGGTAATAAAATGGGGGCGACAGGATTCATTCGTGTCCGTAAGTTTTGGGACGGTGAATCTGATAATTATTTTTGTGCACCGTATGTTTTGGGACAGCTGAAAATTTTATTATTTTTAGGTGTCCCAAAATATATGGTAAATAAGGTACATTAATTGTCTATAGAAATGAAAGTTTGAATAAACTATGTTGTTAAATTGCTGTGTTGCATTCAATTAAGTCTCAGATTTTGACGCGAAGTACAACAATTACAATAACAAAATAAAACGTCAATTTCATCGTGCTATACCAACAAATTAACAGAATCTACCATAACTGCTCCAGTGAAACAAATGTAGCCATGCAGGTTAGTTTTGTCATAGTAAGCAGTGATCCAGTTCTGATGGTTAGTTTTCAAATTATGCATTATTTGGTAAATGAAATCAGCGTTGCGTGAAAACGTAAAAAATCATAATTTACAAAATGGATACCGTCTACCGATCATATTACTGAATTAAATATTCTGTTCCAATATAAAATCAACACCCGAAATGTCGAAAGACAGCAACCTCTTTCACAAATGTAATGTTCTCTTAGCATTATCAATGTGATCAAGGTACAAATTACAGCAAAAATAAACAAATTAGACAAGGTGTGTATGGTGCCATGATCAACAAGATGGCTGCATATAAACTGCGAATTGAAGACGCAGACGACAGGTCATTTGCTGGATATCTCCGTTTTTAAAAGTCGCACTGACATCGTAGTTGGACGGTAATAGAACTCTGTGATCGTTGCCAACACTACTAATGCTGTATATATCGATTTCTGACTCAAAATTAATGGAAAATGATCTCAATCAAATCCACCAAATGCCACGGGATGTTGACGTTCATTTTGACGAACACAACTCGACTTCCTTCCAAATAAACTCTTAATTCATAAATGCAAACTGCTTTCATAAGATGGTGAAAGTATTCTTGACCTTTCTAGAATCTAGCTCACCAATTTGACCTGGCTTGTTGGTGTAAAAGAAGGATCTGATCGCGGTAAACGAAAGGCCTAAGACAAGCAAGTTTCGTGGGCGTTTTTGGACGGCTTGCACACACAAAGCATTGAGCAGTTTTGGCACACTTGTGCAGTAAAGAGTTAACTCCCTAGCCTATATTCATGCTTTTGTTGACAACTGTAACATTCCATAACAATTTCGAGATTGCATAATCTTTTTATTTGGTGCACCTCTGAGCTTGTGTAGACTTTTCCGTAATGAAATACAACAGCATTGACAGTGATTGTGTTCGGCTGTGTTCAGTTGCAGGTGCAGCAGCACAAGTTTCAGATCTGTCAGGACCCTAATCTCACCAGGTAAATTGTCTTCTGTAGTTGTCAATATTGGAGATATTCAAAAGCAGGTTTGGGACGTTTACGAGTATTGCATGGAGCCATTTACTTTCATATAACACTGTCATTTTTGCCATGTTGCACACAAAACATATTTTGTAGCATCAAGTAAGAACAGACTAGCTTAGAGCATCAGTTTCCCGTTCTGTTACTAAATTCTGTTGCTCATTGCATGGTTTAGGTAGCAGTGAGAAATATATATTCATAAAAGCGTTGAAGGATGTGAAAAATAAGTAAACATAATTTTTCTGTAGCAAAATCTGTCCCTTTTTGTCTGTTATTTTTTGTGTTACTTTCTGATTACCGTATTATTTTGGGGTAGCGTGATGGTGCATGGGGGTTCAAGTCCTGTGTTGTAGCGTGATGGTGCATTGGGGTTCAAGGCCTGTGTTGTAGCGTGATGGTGCGTGGGGGTTCAAGCCCTGTGTTGTAGCGTGATGGTGCGTGGGGGTTCAAGTCCTGTGTTGTAGCGTGATGGTATGCGTGGGGGTTCAAGCCCTGTGTTGTAGCGTGATGGTGCGTGGGGGTTCAAGTCCTGTGTTGTAGCGTGATGGTGCGTGGGGGTTCAAGTCCTGTGTTGTAGCGTGATGGTGTGTGGGGGTTCAAGTCCTGTGTTGTAGCGTGATGGTGCATGGGGGTTCAAGTCCTGTGTTGTAGCGTGATGGTGCATGGGGGTTCAAGTCCTGTGTTGCAACGTGATGGTGCGTGGGGGTTCAAGTCCTGTGTTGTAGCGTGATGGTGCGTGGGGGTTCAAGTCCTGTGTTGTAGCGTGATGGTGCGTGGGGGTTCAAGTCCTGTGTTGTAGCGTGATGGTGCGTGGGGGTTCAAGTCCTGTGTTGTAGCCGCGGATGGTGCATGGGGGTTCAAGTCCCAGCAGCGATTCTCACCAAATGTTGTACTCAATTTCACAATGTCTTGTACGTTCTCTCACCAAATGTTGTAGTCAGTTTCACAATGTCTTGTACTTTCTCTCACCAAATGTTGTAGTCAGTTTCACAATGTCTTGTACGTTCTTTCACCAAATGTTGTACTCAGTTTCACAATGTCTTGTACGTTCTCTGACCAAATGTTGTAGTCAGTTTTACAATGTCTTGTACGTTCTCTCACCAAATGTTGTAGTCAGTTTCACAATGTCTTGTACGTTCTCTCACCAAATGTTGTATTTAGTTTCACAATGTCTTGTACGTTCTCTGACCAAATGTTGTAGTCAGTTTTACAATGTCTTGTACGTTCTCTCACCAAATGTTGTAGTCAGTTTCACAATGTCTTGTACGTTCTCTCACCAAATGTTGTAGTCAGTTTCACAATGTCTTGTACGTTCTCTCACCAAATGTTGTACTCAATTTCACAATGTCTTGTACGTTCTCTCACCAAATGTTGTAGTCAGTTTCACAATGTCTTGTATGTTCTCTCACCAAATGTTGTAGTCAGTTTCACAATGTCTTGTACGTTCTCTCACCAAATGTTGTAGTCAGTTTCACAATGTCTTGTACGTTCTTTCACCAAATGTTGTAATCAGTTTCACAATGTCTTGTACGTTCTCTCACCAAATGTTGTAGTCAGTTTCACAATGTCTTGTACGTTCTCTCACCAAATGTTGTAGTCAGTTTCACAATGTCTTGTACTTTCTCTCACCAAATGTTGTAGTCAGTTTCACAATGTCTTGTACGTTCTCTGACCAAATGTTGTACTCAATTTCACAATGTCTTGTACGTTCTCTGACCAAATGTTGTTCTCAATTTCACAATGTCTTGTACATTCTCTCACCAAATGTTGTAGTCAGTTTCACAATGTCTTGTACTTTCTCTCACCAAATGTTGTTGTCAGTTTCACAATGTCTTGTACGTTCTTTCACCAAATGTTCAATCAGTTTCACAATGTCTTGGGGTTCAAGTCCTGTGTTGTAGCGTGATGTGGGGGTTCAAGTCCTGTGTTGTAGTGTGTCGTGGTTCAAGTCCTGTGTTGTAGCGTGATGTCTTGTACGTTCTCGTCCTGTGTTGTACGTCAGTTGTCCAAGTGTCGTTGCGTGTTCTTGTGTGGGGGTTGTAGTCAAGTGTTGTAGCGTGATGGTGCCTGGGGGTTCAAGTCCTGTGTTGTAGCGTGATGGTGTGTGGGGGTTCAAGTCCTGTGTTGTAGCGTGATGGTGTGTGGGGGTTCAAGTCCTGTGTTGTAGCGTGATGGTGTGTGGGGTGGTTCAAGTCCTGTGTTGTAGCGTGATGGTGCGTGGGGGTTCAAGTCCTGTGTTGTAGCGTGATGGTGCGTGGGGGTTCAAGTCCTGTGTTGTAGCGTGATGGTGTGTGGGGTGGTTCAAGTCCTGTGTTGTAGCGTGATGGTGTGTGGGGGTTCAAGTCCTGTGTTGTAGCGTGATGGTGCGTGGGGGTTCAAGTCCTGTGTTGTAGCGTGGGGGTTCAAGTCCTGTGTTGTAGCGTGATGGTGCGTGGGGGTTCAAGTCCTGTGTTGTAGCGTGATGGTGCGTGGGGGTTCAAGTCCTGTGTTGTAGCGTGATGGTGTGTGGGGGTTCAAGTCCTGTGTTGTAGCGTGATGGTGTGTGGGGGTTCAAGTCCTGTGTTGTAGCGTGATGGTGTGTGGGGGTTCAAGTCCTGTGTTGTAGCGTGATGGTGTGTGGGGGTTCAAGTCCTGTGTTGTAGCGTGATGGTGCGTGGGGGTTCAAGTCCTGTGTTGTAGCGTGATGGTGTGTGGGGGTTCAAGTCCTGTGTTGTAGCGTGATGGTGTGTGGGGGTTCAAGTCCTGTGTTGTAGCGTGATGGTGTGTGGGGGTTCAAGTCCTGTGTTGTAGCGTGATGATGTGAGTAACGTATGACGCTGTGTGAACTTGCTAACAACTCTTCTCTTTCTCAGTGTTGTGTTTCACCCCGCGGAAGATCTCATGATAACAGCAGAGGAGCATGGCATTATCCAGGTATCTCTTACATCTGTTTCAAGAAATGTACAATTGAATGCCTTGGTAATACAGCCATCTTGCTATTAAGGTCGCCCTATGACAGTTCCAAATTATTTCCATAGCAGTAAACTGTAGGAAATTAGTCCTGCTAATATGGTCAGCTACCTATTGAGATCACGTTGGCCAAATCCAGTAGGTGACCTTAATAGTGATATTCCTCTGTAGTTCTGTCTTTATTTAGTTTTGAACTGCATAGACTCTGTTGGAAATAAAGAGCACTTCACAATCGTTAATGTTCACGCATGATTCCCACAGTTTTATTATTTTATTATAATTTAATTACAATAATGACAACAAAAGTAAAAACATCAACATCTTATAAAATAACCATAGCTTTGTGTCTGTTTAAAAAACCAGTGTCTGCTGTGTTCAATGGTGTTATTTTTAACGGTAGCCCTTTTTTCGGCGTGCTGGTTATGCCAGAACAAATCCTCTTATAAACATTAACTGGTTTCATCTGCCGTGTGACCAAATGCTGTACTCAATTTCACAATGTCTTGTACGTTCTCTCACCAAATGTTGTAGTCAGTTTCACAATGTCTTGTACGTTCTCTCACCAAATGCTGTACTCAATTTCACAATGTCTTGTACGTTCTCTCACCAAATGTTGTAGTCAGTTTCACAATGTCTTGTACGTTCTCTCACCAAATGTTGTAGTCAGTTTCACAATGTCTTGTACGTTCTCTCACCAAATGTTGTAGTCAGTTTCACAATGTCTTGTACGTTCTTTCACCAAGTGTTGTACTCAGTTTCACAATGTCTTGTACGTTCTCTGACCAAATGTTGTAGTAAGTTTTACAATGTCTTGTACGTTCTCTCACCAAATGTTGTAGTCAGTTTCACAATGTCTTGTACGTTCTCTCACCAAATGTTGTACTCAATTTCACAATGTCTTGTACGTTCTCTCACCAAATGTTGTAGTCAGTTTCACAATGTCTTGTACGTTCTCTCACCAAATGTTGTAGTCAGTTTCACAATGTCTTGTACGTTCTTTCACCAAATGTTGTACTCAGTTTCACAATGTCTTGTACGTTCTCTGACCAAATGTTGTAGTCAGTTTTACAATGTCTTGTACGTTCTCTCACCAAATGTTGTAGTCAGTTTCACAATGTCTTGTACGTTCTCTCACCAAATGTTGTAGTTTCAGTTTCACAATGTCTTGTCTTGTACGTTCTCTCACCAAATGTTGTAGTCAGTTTCACAATGTCTTGTACGTTCTCTCACCAAATGTTGTAGTCAGTTTCACAATGTCTTGTACGTTCTCTCACCAAATGTTGTAGTCAGTTTCACAATGTCTTGTACGTTCTCTCACCAAGTGTTGTAGTCAGTTTCACAATGTCTTGTACGTTCTCTCACCAAATGTTGTACTCAGTTTCACAATGTCTTGTACGTTCTCTCACCAAATGTTGTAGTCAGTTTCACAATGTCTTGTATGTTCTCTCACCAAATGTTGTAGTCAGTTTCACAATGTCTTGTACGTTCTCTCACCAAATGTTGTAGTCAGTTTCACAATGTCTTGTACGTTCTTTCACCAAATGTTGTAATCAGTTTCACAATGTCTTGTACGTTCTCTCACCAAATGTTGTAGTCAGTTTCACAATGTCTTGTACGTTCTCTCACCAAATGTTGTAGTCAGTTTCACAATGTCTTGTACGTTCTCTCACCAAATGTTGTAGTCAGTTTCACAATGTCTTGTACGTTCTCTGTCTTGTACCAAATGTTGTACTCAATTTCATCATGTCTTGTACGTTCTCTGACCAAATGTTGTTCTCAATTTCACAATGTCTTGTACAATTGTGTACAAATGTTGTAGTCAGTTTCACAATGTCTTGTACGTTCTCTCACCAAATGTTGTAGTCAGTTTCACGATGTCTTGTACGTTCTTTCACCTAATGTTGTAATCAGTTTCACAATGTCTTGTACGTTCTCTCACTAAGTGTTGTAGTCAGTTTCACAATGTCTTGTACGTTCTCTCACTAAGTGTTGTAGTCAGTTTCACAATGTCTTGTACGTTCTCTCACCAAATGTTGTAGTCAGTTTCACAATGTCTTGTACGTTCTCTCACCAAATGTTGTAGTCAGTTTCACAATGTCTTGTACGTTCTTTCACCAAATGTTGTAATCAGTTTCACAATGTCTTGTACGTTCTCTCACTAAGTGTTGTAGTCAGTTTCACAATGTCTTGTACGTTCTCTCACCAAATGTTGTAGTCAGTTTCACAATGTGTTGTAGGTTCTCTCACCAAATGTTGTAGTCAGTTTTACAATGTCTTGTACGTTCTCTCACCAAATGTTGTAGTCAGTTTCACAATGTCTTGTACGTTCTTTCACCAAATGTTGTAGTCAGTTTTACAATGTCTTGTACGTTCTCTCACCAAATGTTGTAATCAGTTTCACAATGTCTTGTACGTTCTTTCACCAAATGTTGTAGTCAGTTTCACAATGTCTTGTACGTTCTCTCACCAAATGTTGTAGTCAGTTTCACAATGTCTTGTACGTTCTTTCACCAAATGTTGTAATCAGTTTCACAATGTCTTGTACGTTCTCTCACTAAGTGTTGTAGTCAGTTTCACAATGTCTTGTACGTTCTCTCACCAAATGTTGTAGTCAGTTTCACAATGTCTTGTACGTTCTCTCACCAAATGTTGTAGTCAGTTTCACAATGTCTTGTACGTTCTTTCACCAAATGTTGTACTCAGTTTCACAATGTCTTGTACGTTCTCTGACCAAATGTTGTAGTCAGTTTTACAATGTCTTGTACGTTCTCTCACCAAATGTTGTAGTCAGTTTCACAATGTCTTGTACGTTCTCTCACCAAATGTTGTAGTCAGTTTCACAATGTCTTGTACGTTCTCTCACCAAATGTTGTAGTCAGTTTCACAATGTCTTGTACGTTCTCTCACCAAATGTTGTAGTCAGTTTCACAATGTCTTGTACGTTCTCTCACCAAATGTTGTACTCAGTTTCACAATGTCTTGTACGTTCTCTGACCAAATGTTGTAGTCAGTTTTACAATGTCTTGTACGTTCTCTCACCAAATGTTGTAGTCAGTTTCACAATGTCTTGTACGTTCTCTCACCAAATGTTGTACTCAGTTTCACATTATCTTGTACGTTCTCTGACCAAATGTTGTAGTCAGTTTTACAATGTCTTGTACGTTCTCTCACCAAATGTTGTAGTCAGTTTCACAATGTCTTGTACGTTCTCTCACCAAATGTTGTAGTCAGTTTCACAATGTCTTGTACGTTCTCTCACCAAATGTTGTAGTCAGTTTCACAATGTCTTGTACGTTCTCTCACCAAGTGTTGTAGTCAGTTTCACAATGTCTTGTACGTTCTCTCACCAAATGTTGTACTCAATTTCACAATGTCTTGTACGTTCTCTCACCAAATGTTGTAGTCAGTTTCACAATGTCTTGTACTTTCTCTCACCAAATGTTGTAGTCAGTTTCACAATGTCTTGTACGTTCTCTCACCAAATGTTGTAGTCAGTTTCACAATGTCTTGTACGTTCTCTCACCAAATGTTGTAGTCAGTTTCACAATGTGTTGTAGGTTCTCTCACCAAATGTTGTAGTCAGTTTCACAATGTCTTGTACGTTCTCTCACCAAATGTTGTAGTCAATTTCACAATGTCTTGTACGTTCTCTCACCAAATGTTGTAGTCAGTTTCACAATGTCTTGTACGTTCTCTCACCAAATGTTGTAGTCAGTTTCACAATGTCTTGTACGTTCTTTCACCAAATGTTGTACTCAGTTTCACAATGTCTTGTACGTTCTCTGACCAAATGTTGTAGTCAGTTTTACAATGTCTTGTACGTTCTCTCACCAAATGTTGTAGTCAGTTTCACAATGTCTTGTACGTTCTCTCACCAAATGTTGTACTCAGTTTCACAATGTCTTGTACGTTCTCTCACCAAATGTTGTAGTCAGTTTTACAATGTCTTGTACGTTCTCTCACCAAATGTTGTAGTCAGTTTCACAATGTCTTGTACGTTCTCTCACCAAATGTTGTAGTCAGTTTCACAATGTCTTGTACGTTCTCTCACCAAATGTTGTAATCAGTTTCACAATGTCTTGTACGTTCTCTCACAAGTGTTGTAGTCAGTTTCACAATGTCTTGTACGTTCTCTCACCAAATGTTGTAGTCAGTTTCACAATGTCTTGTACGTTCTCTCACCAAATGTTGTAGTCAGTTTTACAATGTCTTGTACGTTCTCTCACCAAATGTTGTAGTCAGTTTCACAATGTCTTGTACCTTCTTTCACCAAATGTTGTAGTCAGTTTTACAATGTCTTGTACGTTCTCTCACCAAATGTTGTAATCAGTTTCACAATGTCTTGTACGTTCTTTCACCAAATGTTGTAGTCAGTTTCACAATGTCTTGTACGTTCTCTCACCAAATGTTGTAGTCAGTTTCACAATGTCTTGTACGTTCTTTCACCAAATGTTGTAATCAGTTTCACAATGTCTTGTACGTTCTCTCACTAAGTGTTGTAGTCAGTTTCACAATGTCTTGTACGTTCTCTCACCAAATGTTGTAGTCAGTTTCACAATGTCTTGTACGTTCTCTCACCAAATGTTGTAGTCAGTTTCACAATGTCTTGTACGTTCTTTCACCAAATGTTGTACTCAGTTTCACAATGTCTTGTACGTTCTCTCACCAAATGTTGTAGTCAGTTTTACAATGTCTTGTACGTTCTCTCACCAAATGTTGTAGTCAGTTTCACAATGTCTTGTACGTTCTCTCACCAAATGTTGTACTCAATTTCACAATGTCTTGTACGTTCTCTCACCAAATGTTGTAGTCAGTTTCACAATGTCTTGTACTTTCTCTCACCAAATGTTGTAGTCAGTTTCACAATGTCTTGTACGTTCTTTCACCAAATGTTGTACTCAGTTTCACAATGTCTTGTACGTTCTCTGACCAAATGTTGTAGTCAGTTTTACAATGTCTTGTACGTTCTCTCACCAAATGTTGTAGTCAGTTTCACAATGTCTTGTACGTTCTCTCACCAAATGTT
>CM034536.1:55793915-55882830 GCA_020002185.1 Paraescarpia echinospica
GTTCTTTCACCAAATGTTGTACTCAGTTTCACAATGTCTTGTACGTTCTCTGACCAAATGTTGTAGTCAGTTTTACAATGTCTTGTACGTTCTCTCACCAAATGTTGTAGTCAGTTTCACAATGTCTTGTACGTTCTCTCACCAAATGTTGTACTCAGTTTCACATTATCTTGTACGTTCTCTGACCAAATGTTGTAGTCAGTTTTACAATGTCTTGTACGTTCTCTCACCAAATGTTGTAGTCAGTTTCACAATGTCTTGTACGTTCTCTCACCAAATGTTGTAGTCAGTTTCACAATGTCTTGTACGTTCTCTCACCAAGTGTTGTAGTCAGTTTCACAATGTCTTGTACGTTCTCTCACCAAATGTTGTACTCAGTTTCACAATGTCTTGTACGTTCTCTCACCAAATGTTGTAGTCAGTTTCACAATGTCTTGTATGTTCTCTCACCAAATGTTGTAGTCAGTTTCACAATGTCTTGTACGTTCTCTCACCAAATGTTGTAGTCAGTTTCACAATGTCTTGTACGTTCTTTCACCAAATGTTGTAATCAGTTTCACAATGTCTTGTACGTTCTCTCACCAAATGTTGTAGTCAGTTTCACAATGTCTTGTACGTTCTCTCACCAAATGTTGTAGTCAGTTTCACAATGTCTTGTACGTTCTCTCACCAAATGTTGTAGTCAGTTTCACAATGTCTTGTACTTTCTTTCACCAAATGTTGTAGTCAGTTTCACAATGTCTTGTACGTTCTCTCACCAAATGTTGTACTCAATTTCATCATGTCTTGTACGTTCTCTGACCAAATGTTGTTCTCAATTTCACAATGTCTTGTACAATTGTGTACAAATGTTGTAGTCAGTTTCACAATGTCTTGTACGTTCTCTCACCAAATGTTGTAGTCAGTTTCACGATGTCTTGTACGTTCTTTCACCTAATGTTGTAATCAGTTTCACAATGTCTTGTACGTTCTCTCACTAAGTGTTGTAGTCAGTTTCACAATGTCTTGTACGTTCTCTCACTAAGTGTTGTAGTCAGTTTCACAATGTCTTGTACGTTCTCTCACCAAATGTTGTAGTCAGTTTCACAATGTCTTGTACGTTCTCTCACCAAATGTTGTAGTCAGTTTCACAATGCCTTGTACGTTCTTTCACCAAATGTTGTAATCAGTTTCACAATGTCTTGTACGTTCTCTCACTAAGTGTTGTAGTCAGTTTCACAATGTCTTGTACGTTCTCTCACCAAATGTTGTAGTCAGTTTCACAATGTGTTGTAGGTTCTCTCACCAAATGTTGTAGTCAGTTTTACAATGTCTTGTACGTTCTCTCACCAAATGTTGTAGTCAGTTTCACAATGTCTTGTACGTTCTTTCACCAAATGTTGTAGTCAGTTTTACAATGTCTTGTACGTTCTCTCACCAAATGTTGTAATCAGTTTCACAATGTCTTGTACGTTCTTTCACCAAATGTTGTAGTCAGTTTCAGAATGTCTTGTACGTTCTCTCACCAAATGTTGTAGTCAGTTTCACAATGTCTTGTACGTTCTTTCACCAAATGTTGTAATCAGTTTCACAATGTCTTGTACGTTCTCTCACTAAGTGTTGTAGTCAGTTTCACAATGTCTTGTACGTTCTCTCACCAAATGTTGTAGTCAGTTTCACAATGTTTTGTACGTTCTCTCACCAAATGTTGTAGTCAGTTTCACAATGTCTTGTACGTTCTTTCACCAAATGTTGTACTCAGTTTCACAATGTCTTGTACGTTCTCTGACCAAATGTTGTAGTCAGTTTTACAATGTCTTGTACGTTCTCTCACCAAATGTTGTAGTCAGTTTCACAATGTCTTGTACGTTCTCTCACCAAATGTTGTACTCAGTTTCACATTATCTTGTACGTTCTCTGACCAAATGTTGTAGTCAGTTTTACAATGTCTTGTACGTTCTCTCACCAAATGTTGTAGTCAGTTTCACAATGTCTTGTACGTTCTCTCACCAAATGTTGTAGTCAGTTTCACAATGTCTTGTTCGTTCTCTCACCAAATGTTGTAGTCAGTTTCACAATGTCTTGTACGTTCTCTCACCAAGTGTTGTAGTCAGTTTCACAATGTCTTGTACGTTCTCTCACCAAATGTTGTACTCAATTTCACAATGTCTTGTACGTTCTCTCACCAAATGTTGTAGTCAGTTTCACAATGTCTTGTATGTTCTCTCACCAAATGTTGTAGTCAGTTTCACAATGTCTTGTACGTTCTCTCACCAAATGTTGTAGTCAGTTTCACAATGTCTTGTACGTTCTTTCACCAAATGTTGTAGTCAGTTTTACAATGTCTTGTACGTTCTCTCACCAAATGTTGTAGTCAGTTTCACAATGTCTTGTACGTTCTTTCACCAAATGTTGTAATCAGTTTCACAATGTCTTGTACGTTCTCTCACCAAATGTTGTAGTCAGTTTCACAATGTCTTGTACGTTCTCTCACCAAATGTTGTAGTCAGTTTCACAATGTCTTGTACGTTCTCTCACCAAATGTTGTAGTCAGTTTCACAATGTCTTGTACTTTCTCTCACCAAATGTTGTAGTCAGTTTCACAATGTCTTGTACGTTCTCTGACCAAATGTTGTACTCAATTTCACAATGTCTTGTATGTTCTCTGACCAAATGTTGTTCTCAATTTCACAATGTCTTGTACATTCTCTCACCAAATGTTGTAGTCAGTTTCACAATGTCTTGTGCGTTCTTTCACCAAATGTTGTATTCAGTTTCACAATGTCTTGTACGTTCTCTCACTAAGTGTTGTAGCCAGTTTCACAATGTCTTGTACGTTCTCTCACTAAGTGTTGTAGTCAGTTTCACAATGTCTTGTACGTTCTCTCACCAAATGTTGTAGTCAGTTTCATAATGTCTTGTACGTTCTCTCACCAAATGTTGTAGTCAGTTTCACAATGTCTTGTACGTTCTTTCACCAAATGTTGTAATCAGTTTCACAATGTCTTGTACGTTCTCTCACTAAGTGTTGTAGTCAGTTTCACAATGTCTTGTACGTTCTCTCACCAAATGTTGTAGTCAGTTTCACAATGTCTTGTAAGTTCTCTCACCAAATGTTGTACTCAGTTTCACAATGTCTTGTACGTTCTTTCACCAAATGTTGTAGTCAATTTCACAATGTCTTGTACGTTCTCTCACCAAATGTTGTAATCAGTTTCACAATGTCTTGTAGGTTCTCTCACCAAATGTTGTAATCAGTTTCACAATGTCTTGTAGGTTCTCTCACCAAATGTTGTAATCAGTTTTACAATGTCTTGTACGTTCTCTCACCAAGTGTTGTAGATCCATGCCAGCAGTTAAGGGTGCATTAGCACATCAGAAGTAGCCGTGCACTTGTTGCTCTCCTTTTTCTGCCCAAAGTGCAGGATGAGGTTGGGTTGATACGAATCCTTGATTCAGTTTTGCGCCGTCATAGAACCAGCGCTGCCATCTCCACTCTGCTCTAGCTTTCACTCTACTCCTGTTCCAATTCCACCAAAGCTCTCTTTACACTGTCCTCCCATCTCAGTCATCTGTTGACCTTCCACTTCTTGTACCCTTCACCATGAACACATCCATCCTCTTCACCAACCACTCCCCTTCCCATTCACTCCATGTGTCCACCCCACTTTAAACAACACCTCACCAGCTTCCATCTGTAACTGTCAGTCACCACCCTCCTCTCTCCAGCTTACTGTATACGTGTCTTGTCTGCAGTTGGGTCAGCTGTGTGTTGTAGGTGTGTAGTTGGGCGAATGTGTTCTCTCTGATGCATGAGTTGCCGGGACACGACGGCGCCATCACTGGTCAGTGCAACCCCCGAGGGTCTTGACACCACCCCTCCCTAATCTTACTTAACACCACCCCTCCCTAATCTTACTTAAATGCAGTATCAAATTTTAGTATCAAATTTTTGCCAGTCCAAAAAAAGTCCCGGTAGATTCTTCACACACAATCCAGTAGAAAGGTGCATGTATATACACAAGTGTCACACACATTTATAATGCATAGTGGACATAAATAACAGTAATAATGTATAATTTTTTTGTTCCTCAAATTTCCACCCATCCAAACTAAAATTTCCACCTGTCCAAAACCGAACTCGACCCGTCCAAAAATTTGGTGGGCAGATCTCTAAACAAAGCTATGCTACCCTTACTGAATTCTAGGATTCACTGCCATAACTGGAAATGTTTTGTAAATCTTCCTACTGTAACTTAATTGTAGGCTTTCTCATTATAACTGAATTGCGTGCTGCCTTGCCATAACTGAATTGCAGTCCTCCCAATGTAACTGAATTGCAGCCCTCCCTATTGTAATTTAATTGTAGTCCAAGGAGGACTACAATTAAATTACAATATAATAAACTAATTGTAAACCTCCCTACAATTATAATAAACTAATTGTAAACCTCCCTACCGTAACTGAATTAGAAGCCTTCCAATATATCTGAATTGCAGGATTCCCAATGTAGCTGAATTTGGGGGTTTGATTATAATATCATAAATATGTCTGAGTTTTCTTGACAAACAAAAACATTTTACTCTCCCAGCAGCTGGTGTTGTCAACAACATGTTCATTTCAGAAATGCTGGTGCACCCCACTGAGCCACTACTAATCAGTTCGTCTCTGGACGGCACCATCCGGCTGTGGCGACTGGATATATTTGAACAGGTAGGTGGGTCCCTAGATGGGTCACTTGGTAGGACAGCCTTGAGATTAACCCCCCGAAGGGAAACGAAAACAAGGACGAATATAAAGAACAATGTGGAAGAAAATTGAGGAGAGGAAGTTACAAGAAATGCAAAGCAAGCTGCATCTTGAAAGAACTGGAGGTGTCTTGTTTCTGCCTTAGCTGTCAGTTGGCATGATGAAAATTAAGATGACCACAGACTAGGAAAACTAATGGAACTTAAAATACCTTACCATGTGAACACGATGTGCTATAAACCTGTATGTTGCTTATATTAAAGGATACATGTTTATTTTAATATTATTATTTCTACAGCAACAGAAGATAGAAGTAGGCGAGCCAGTACTAGGGATGATGTTTATGGACACAGATCAAATAGTCTACTGGTCAGCGTCAACACTCAAGATGTTTCGACTGAATCTGGTGCGTCAGTTCTAGACAGATACATATTTACTGTCATGTTTTGGTACTTTGCCACTATTATACCTGTGTTAGCAAAACTGAAAACCTCAAGTATTGACACAACAGTGAAGTTAGCTTATTTTAGCCACTTTTGGTTGCGTTCTTCAGGAACTGAAACATGGGGTTATGATCTTCTGCTCAGGTACAAATTGGACAGCCTGCGTACTGTGAGCATCATAGCGTCATCCCGTGACTGGAGGTTGTCGGGTGCCATGGCAGACGCTTGCACAGTCAGCGCATTCCATCTCTCTCTATCTTCCACTGTGCGTGTCAGGGATGTGAGAGTGTGGCCTGTCCAGTTCCTTATGTTCTCTCCCCAGGACTTTCTCTGTCGCCCTCTGCGTCTTTTGCCCTCTACTGTTCCCTGAAGGATGGTCTTGGACAGAGAGTTGTCTGGAGACTTGTCCGAACCAGGAGAGATTGCGGCACTTCATTACTGATAGCAGAGGCTCCTGATCTCCCGCACACGCAAAGACCTGTTGCCTGACATAGTCATTGGTTGTGTGCTCTGTGTAGGAGATGTGTAATGGCCTCCTGTAGCATTTCATTTTAAATGCCTGGACACTCCTCTCTGTATTTACCGTCCATGTCCAGGATTTCTTCTGCCTTGCCCTTTAGTCTGTTCAGAATGACTCTCAGCATGATTTTATTGGGATGGCTGATCAGAGTGATGGTTCCGTAGTTCTGGCAGAGTCTAAGATTTCCTTTCTTTGGAAGGGGTATTATTAAGGATTGGGTCCATTCTCTCGGCCATTCCTTGGTTTCCCATACTCTCTGACAGATGGATGTCATGGCCTTCACCATGTTGCTGGGATGTTGTCTACTCCAGGTGCCTGGCCTCCCTTCAGTGTGCGCACTGCTTCCTCCAGCTCTACTTGAGGTATTGGGGCATCTCTCATTTCTCTGTTGGTGTTTATTGCATTGTCCAATATGCTTGCATTTGGTGTCACCAGCTAGTTGTACAGTTCTTTGTTGTATTCTGACCATCTTCCAAGCACCACTGCATCTTTTGTTAGGAGAGAGCCATTTTTGTCTTCTATTACTGTAGCCTTTTGCTTTTGAGGTCTTGTCAGCTTCTTCAGTGTGTCAAATACTATTTTGCTGTTTCCCTTTCTTAGTCCTGAGTCAATCTGGACACACTGGTCTGTCATCCATTGTTCTTTCTTAGTCCTGAGTCAATCTGGGCACACTGGTCTGTCATCCATTGTTCTTTCTTTGTCCTGAGTCAATCTGGACACACTGGTCTGTCATCCATTGTTCTTTCTTTGTCCTGAGTCAATCTGGACACACTGGTCTGTCATCCATTGTTCTTTCTTAGTCCTGAGTCAATCTGGGCACACTGGTCTGTCATCCATTGTTCTTTCTTTGTCCTGAGTCAATATGGACACACTGGTCTGTCATCCATTGTTCTTTCTTTGTACTGAGTCAATCTGGACACACTGGTCTGTCATCCATTGTTCTTTCTTTGTCCTGAGTCAATCTGGGCACACTGGTCTGTCATCCATTGTTCTTTCTTTGTCCTGAGTCAATCTGGACACACTGGTCTGTCATCCATTGTTCTTTCTTTGTCCTGAGTCAATCTGGACACACTGGTCTGTTATTCAGTGTTCTTTCTTAGTCCTGAGTCAATCTGGACACACTGGTCTGTCATCCATTGTTCTTTCTTTGTCCTGAGTCAATCTGGACACACTGGTCTGTCATCCATTGTTCTTTCTTTGTCCTGAGTCAATCTGGACACACTGGTCTGTCATCCGTTGTTCTTTCTTTGTCGTGAGTCAATCTGGACACACTGGTCTGTTATTCATTGTTCTTTCTTAGTCCTGAGTCAATCTGGACACACTGGTCTGTTATTCATTGTTCTTTCTTAGTCCTGAGTCAATCTGGACACACTGGTCTGTTATTCATTGTTCTTTCTTAGTCCTGAGTCAATCTGGGCACACTGGTCTGTCATCCATTGTTCTTTCTTTGTCCTGAGTCAATCTGGACACACTGGTCTGTTATTCATTGTTCTTTCTTAGTCCTGAGTCAATCTGGACACACTGGTCTGTTATTCATTGTTCTTTCTTAGTCCCGAGTCAATCTGGGCTCACTGGTATGTCATCCATTGTTCTTTCTTTGTCCTGAGTCAATCTGGACACACTGGTCTGTCATCCATTGTTCTTTCTTTGTCCTGAGTCAATCTGGACACACTGGTCTGTCATCCATTGTTCTTTCTTTGTCCTGAGTCAATCTGGACACACTGGTCTGTCATCCATTGTTCTTTCTTAGTCCTGAGTCAATCTGGACACACTGGTCTGTTACACATTGTTCTTTCTTAGTCCTGAGTCAATCTGGACACACTGGTCTGTCATCCATTGTTCTTTCTTAGTCCTGAGTCAATCTGGACGCATTGGTCTGTTATCCATTGTTCTTTCTTGTCCTGAGTCAATCTGGACACACTGGTCTGTCATCCATTGTTCTTTCTTAGTCCTGAGTCAATCTGGACACACTGGTCTGTTATCCATTGTTCTTTCTTAGTCCTGAGTCAATCAGGACACACTGGTCTGTTATTCATTGTTCTTTCTTAGTCCCGAGTCAATCTGGGCACACTGGTCTGTCATCCATTGTTCTTTCTTTGTCCCGAGTCAATCTGGACACACTGGTCTGTTACTCATTGTTCTTTCTTAGTCCTGAGTCAATCTGGGCACACTGGTCTGTTATTCATTGTTCTTTCTTAGTCCTGAGTCAATCAGGACACACTGGTCTGTTATTCATTGTTCTTTCTTAGTCCTGAGTCAATCTGGGCACACTGGTCTGTCATCCATTGTTCTTTCTTTGTCCTGAGTCAATCTGGACACACTGGTCTGTCATCCATTGTTCTTTCCTAGTCCTGAGTCAATCTGGACGCATTGGTCTGTTATCCATTGTTCTTTCTTAGTCCTGAGTCAATCTGGACACACTGGTCTGTCATCCATTGTTCTTTCTTAGTCCTGAGTCAATCTGGACACACTGGTCTGTTATCCATTGTTCTTTCTTAGTCCTGAGTCAATCAGGACACACTGGTCTGTTATTCATTGTTCTTTCTTAGTCCTGAGTCAATCTGGGCACACTGGTCTGTCATCCATTGTTCTTTCTTTGTCCTGAGTCAATCTGGACACACTGGTCGTTTATTCATTGTTCTTTCTTAGTCCTGGGTCAATCTGGGCACACTGGTCTGTTATTCATTGTTCTTTCTTAGTCCTGAGTCAATCAGGACACACTGGTCTGTTATTCATTGTTCTTTCTTAGTCCTGAGTCAATCTGGGCACACTGGTCTGTCATCCATTGTTCTTTCTTAGTCCTGAGTCAATCTGGACACACTGGTCTGTTATTCATTGTTCTTTCTTAGTCCTGAGTCAATCTGGACACACTGGTCTGTCATCCATTGTTCTTTCTTAGTCCTGAGTCAATCTGGGCACACTGGTCTGTCATCCATTGTTCTTTCTTAGTCCTGAGTCAATCTGGACACACTGGTCTGTTATCCATTGTTCTTTCTTAGTCCTGAGTCAATCTGGACACACTGGTCTGTTATCCATTGTTCTTTCTTAGTCCTGAGTCAATCTGGACACACTGGTCTGTTATCCATTGTTCTTTCTTAGTCCTGAGTCAATCTGGGCACACTGGTCTGTTATCCATTGTTCTTTCTTAGTCCTGAGTCAATCTGGACACACTGGTCTGTTATCCATTGTTCTTTCTTAGTCCTGAGTCAATCAGGACACACTGGTCTGTTATTCATTGTTCTTTCTTAGTCCTGAGTCAATCTGGGCACACTGGTCTGTCATCCATTGTTCTTTCTTTGTCCTGAGTCAATCTGGACACACTGGTCGTTTATTCATTGTTCTTTCTTAGTCCTGAGTCAATCTGGGCACACTGGTCTGTTATTCATTGTTCTTTCTTAGTCCTGAGTCAATCTGGACACACTGGTCTGTTATTCATTGTTCTTTCTTAGTCCTGAGTCAATCTGGACACACTGGTCTGTCATCCATTGTTCTTTCTTTGTCCTGAGTCAATCTGGACACACTGGTCTGTTATTCATTGTTCTTTCTTAGTCCTGAGTCAATCTGGACACACTGGTCTGTCATTCATTGTTCTTTCGCTTCTTTCATTTTCTTCCTGATGGTCTGGTTGACAATGCGGTATTGTTGTGCTCCGTTTTCTTGGATTTCTTGAGGTCCCTTCGTATGTTGCACAGGTTTAAGATATCATTGGTGACCCATGGCTGGTTCTTCTTTCTTTCCTTCCCAAGCACCTCCGTTGCTGCCTCGTGAAATGCTTCTTTCATGTTCTCCGTGATGGTGTTGATGTTGTCCTCTAGAAGATTGACAGCTGCAAGCCTGCCCCCAATGTTTGCCTCAAATGCAGCTGCCATTGCAGGATCTCTTAGTTTCTCAACATTGAATCTTATTCGTGGATTGCGCTGTTTGAGGTTCTTCCTCAGCGTCAGTTTGAAGGTCATCAGGACCATGTCGTGGTCGTTGCCGATGTTGGCACCAGGAAATGTCCTGGTCTTGGCTTTATTGATGCTGGACTTGAATCTCTTAGGTGCAAGTATGTAGTCAATCCATTGGGTGATGCCTCTCCTTGAGGTCTTGTGTGGGAAGAGTGTTGGCCAAGGTTAGCTTGTGACTGCTGGCGAACTCTACGAGTCTCGGTCCTCTTTCGTTTGTTTCTCCTTTTCCAAAACGACCAACTGTGCCTGCCCACTGGTCATATGAATCTGGACCGGCCTGCGGAGATGCGTGTAGCGATGAGCCTGTTTTTGTTCACAATAAAACCAACTCTGTGTTGGTGTTTGGAGTCCTCTATACCATATCTTATTTCCTTCTTCTGTGTTGGTTTCACCAAACCCAGTCCATCTGACTTCAGCAAGCTCGAGGGATCTGGCGAGCTGATGGGTCTATTCTTTCGTCTTTTTGTATGCATACAACGTGTGGATGTTCCATGTCCTAATGATGGTGATGTTGTCTCTCCAGTATCACACTTGTCACTCCCGTCCTGGGGGGAAGCAGTGGGTAGCGCGGTCATTGGTGCTCCGGGCCCCGACCAATCCGGCATGTCATTGTCCTATTGTGTGTCTGTCATGGCAATTCAGTGGGCAGGAGGATTGCTTGGTGGCGCCCATCTCCTCTCCAAGCGTCCCAACTGGTATGTAAGTACATACCAGCCCCTTCACTTCGTTTAGTCCACCAACAGAGGCGGTTACCAGGGTGTGGCTGAGATGAGGTCTCGGAGCCAGAAGTGAAAGTTGAGTGTCAGGTGAGAACCAATGATCCTGTCCATCCCGGGGGATGCTGCTGCCAGGGGACAGGGTACTATCCCCACCTGATTACCCCGAACATCCCCTGTGTACTGTACCACCTCGCAAAGAGAACAAGAACTAAATCTCACAAAGCAGTTCCTCAAAAAGCTAAGTCAAAAGTTAAGTTAATAAGTAATCTTCGAATAGTTGTGTTAAGATGAAAATTTATGAACAACTCAAGTAGTAATTTGTAGTAGTAATTTCTGTACTGAAGTTTATACACTGAATTTTATATTGTTAACTTTGCAAATATTATTTTAGGCTATGAGTTTGTCTTGCATGTTATAATTCTACAAGCTGTTGACTTGGATTCAGGCTGATCCTATTACAGTTCTACCACCTGGTGAAAGGGATTCAGACTGATATCTTCTGTTACATTTCTACCACCTGCTGAAAGGGATTCAGACTGATATCTTCAGTTACATTTCTACCACCTGGTGAAAGGGATTCAGACTGATATCATCTGTCACAGTTCTACCACCTGGTGAAAGGGATTCAGACTGATATCTTCTGTTACATTTCTACCACCTGCTGAAAGGGATTCAGACTGATATCTTCTGTTACAGTTCTACCACCTGCTGAAAGGGATTCAGACTGATATCTTCAGTTACAGTTCTACCACCTGGTGAAAGGGATTCAGACTGATATATTCTGTTACAGTTCTACCACCTGGTGAAAGGGATTCAGACTGATATCTTCTGTTACAGTTCTACCACCTGCTGAAAGGGATTCAGACTGATATATTCTGTTACAGTTCTACCATCTGGTGAAAGGGATTCAGACTGATATATTCTGTTACAGTTCAACCATCTGGTGAAAGGGATTCAGACTGATATATTCAGTTACAGTTCTACCACCCGGTGAAAGGGATTCAGACTGATATCTTCTGTTACAGTTCTACCACCTGGTGAAAGGGATTCAGACTGATATCTTCTGTTACAGTTCTACCACCTGGTGAAAGGGATTCAGACTGATATCCTTTGTTACAGTTCTACCACCTGGTGAAAGGGATTCATATTGATATATTCTGTTACAGTTCTACCACCTGGTGAAGGGGATTCAGACTGATATCCTTTATTACAGTTCTACCACCTGGTGAAAGGGATTCATATTGATATCATCTGTTACAGTTCTACCACCTGGTGAAAGGGATTCAGACTGATATCCTTTATTACAGTTCTACCACCTGGTGAAAGGGATTCAGACTGATATATTCTGTTACAGTTCTACCACCTGGTGAAGGGGATTCAGACTGATATCATCTGTTACAGTTCTACCACCTGGTGAAAGGGATTCAGACTGATATATTCTGTTACAGTTCTACCACCTGGTGAAGGGGATTCAGACTGATATCATTTGTTACAGTTCTACCACCTAGTGAATGGGATTCAGACATATATTTTCTGTTACAGTTCTACCATCTGGTGAAAGGGATTCAGACTGATATCATCTGTTACAGTTCTACCACCTGATGAAGGGGATTCGGGCAGATATTCTTGATGTCTTCTCATCTTCCTCATCTCAGCATTCAAACAGGCTTGTTGTGACTGCATCGGTAGGTTTTCAAAGTCTGTTATCTCATTATTAAATTAAACAGCAAAGTCATGTGCATTTAAGTAATTTTCTTTTATTGCATCAAGTCCCGTCCCTCAGGCACTGCCTGGTGCTTTATACATGTTGCACTGCTACGCCTCTTGTTACAAAATTAACTTGATTTTCTTGGATACTGGGAAGTATTCACCCATTTTGCCTGGTCAACGCTATCACAGATTATTGAACTCGGCATATGTTGACGTATTGTTAACATTTACAACTGTAACAAACTGATATGGAACACCAGAATTCCACATGACAGGCATCCTCAGGTTTTTGACTTTTGTATGAAAACTTGGTTATTGAATTGCTTTTGCCAGAGCTACCAAGCCTTACGCATTTGGCGTGAGTCTCACGCATTTGGCATCTATCTCGTGCTCTAGCGCGAGGTTATTCTTATCGTCAGTGAGTGACGTATGAAATGTTGTTTTCCGGATTTTGTAATAACTAGTAGTGCTGCCACCTAGTGTCTTGTTGAGATATACCAGTGCTGCCACCTGGTGTCCTTTTTGTGGAACTGGACCTAGCGCATATTTCTCAACTTGGCAGGTCTTTTTTACAAAGCCATGTTTGGGGGATGTTGTCATACATTCACAAAGTAAAAAAACATGCACCAGTAGTGGGACTTGCAATTTTTATGATCCAAATTAGCTGTTGGCATATTTTACATAATTT
Source organism: Paraescarpia echinospica (assembly GCA_020002185.1). Lineage (NCBI taxonomy): Eukaryota > Metazoa > Annelida > Polychaeta > Sabellida > Siboglinidae > Paraescarpia > Paraescarpia echinospica. Next base: position 55,806,674 of record CM034536.1, read on the forward strand.
GCATTAACATGTTTCACATGCTGGGGGGGAATTGTCCCAATCTATGTGGTGATACCCCCCATGTAATGTTTAATATATTTTGAGATTTTACAAACTTATGTGGCAGTCTTTTACACGAGGCTTCACCACTTGTTATGTCACTTGTTATGTCACTTGCGAGTGATCATGTAAACATGCGTTAAACAATTTGAGGATTATCGTATGATATCATTCTGTATACTGGTGTAGAGACGTGTGTTTGTTAGGATGGAAGTGTGCGTATCCTGTGTCCTGTGTCTGGAGTTGGGATCACCATTGTCTATCCCCTGCCTAGTCAGCAGGTGAGTCCACCGACATTACGCACCATTTAAAAAACTTATATATAACTATAATTGATTGAGCACATGTAGGTGTGTGAGTGCACCTGTATGTGTGGTGTGTGTAGTGTGTGTGGTGTGGTGTGTGCATGTGTAGTGTGTGTGGTGTGGTGTGTGCACATGCGTGTGTGGTGTGGTGGTGTGTGTAGTGTGTGTGGTGTGGTGTGTGTACGTGCATGTGTAGTGTGGTGGTGTGTGTGGTGTGGTGTGTGCATGTGTAGTGTGTGTGGTGTGGTGTGTGCACATGCGTGTGTGGTGTGGTGGTGTGTGTAGTGTGTGTGGTGTGGTGTGTGTACGTGCATGTGTAGTGTGGTGGTGTGTGTGGTGTGGTGTGTGCATGTGTAGTGTGTGTGGTGTGGTGTGTGCACATGCGTGTGTGGTGTGGTGGTGTGTGTAGTGTGTGTGGTGTGGTGTGTGTACGTGCATGTGTAGTGTGGTGGTGTGTGTGGTGTGGTGTGTGCATGTGTAGTGTGTGTGGTGTGGTGTGGTGTGTGCATGTGTAGTGTGGTGTTGTGTGTGGTGTGTTGTGTGCACATGCGTGTGTGGTGTGGTGGTGTGTGTAGTGTGTGTGGTGTGGTGTGTGCATGTGTAGTGTGGTGTGGTGTGTTGTGTGCACATGCATGTGTAGTGTGGTGGTGTGTGTGGTGTGGTGTGTGCATGTGTAGTGTGTGTGGTGTGGTGTGTGCAAATACGCTGTGCAGTGGTGTGTGTAGTGTGTGTGGTGTGGTGTGTGTACGTGCATGTGTAGTGTGGTGGTGTGTGTGGTGTGGTGTGTGTGGTGTGGTGTGGTGTGTGCATGTGTAGTGTGTGTGGTGTGGTGTGTGCACATGCGTGTGTGGTGTGGTGGTGTGTGTAGTGTGTGTGTGGTGTGGTGTGTGTACGTGCATGTGTGGTGTGTGTAGTGTGTGTGGTGTGGTGTGTGTACGTGCGTGTGTGGTGTGGTATGGTGTGTGGAGTGGTGTAGTGTGGTGATGTGGTGTGGTGTGGTATGTTGGTATAACTGTGTCTTGACATTTTCATCCAAGGCAGTTTGCATCTGATTCACCAGATTTTCAGAGATTCATCTGTGGCGCCTCGGAAGAAAAGTAACACATTAAAAAATGTATCCAATGGTCAAGGGTAGAGTTTGTACCAATGTTAGGCAGACTCTAATCAATTGTTCACAATGTTACAAATGTTTTCTGCAAATGTTCCAAGTTATATAATTAAACCTTCATTCAATTAATTAGGGACGTTTTATGTTACTTGCATTGCAGAAAAACTGCTTCAGGAAAGTGTCTTCTGCATTTGTTCCTTTGTAGCATCATCCAGAGAATGAACATGTTTGCTAGTTTTCTTAATAGTTGTGTAAGTTTGGTGATTTCATGTTATTCATCACTACTGTTATTTTTGCAGTCTAGAAAAATTATAATTTTTCTGTACTGTATGTTTTGGGACACCTTTGTAAATGTAATTATTTTTGCCCCTATGTATTGAGACACCAATTATTCGTACTTCTGACAAGCGAGTACCCACTTTTTCCCTGATGCTGACACATAAATAAAAATAGTATATCAATAAAATGTATTACAATCACACCAAAAAACATTTGTACTAAATTTAGGAAATGATGTCCCTTTGATAGTTCAATTTAATGTTAATTTAACAGATGACACATGATTCAGTTGGCTATATAAACAACACTCATTCAGTCAGTGATTATCCTTGTCATATTGAAGTCGATTTTACCTCTACAAAATCCGCCATATGTTTATATACTAACTACATGTGTTAAATCCAGTTTACTGACGTCCAGGGATGCCCTGGGCCCAGGGGCCACGACCAAGCTTAAACAGTCAATGACATGTTCAGACCACCTACTTTAACCAAATTTCCTGTGTTCCGAGCGCATGGTTGCGTACGAAACATGCAGTCCAATGCACACGAATTCCAGAGGTAATTCAATAGGGATTACATGACGTTTATATACTTGAATTTCTGCATGTTTTCTTCTTTAATTTTATAAAAAAATTATTTCTATATGTGGCCGAGATAGGGGTGGGCGGTAATATGAGTATGGGCGGCAGGCATGGGGTAATCAACTTGGAAAGTTAATTACAGTTAACTCTTATATATATATTATCAAATTAAATTAACTTCACACATTTATCAGGTCAGTTAAATTACTTTCCCAATTTGTTCAATTAAGTTAATTAATTAAATTAAAATGTGTCTCCTGAGAAAGTATATTAATTGAATTAATAATTAAAATTAACCCATGCATGATGGGTGGTACTGCGATTAAATATTGTACAAGCTGTCGCTCAATAAATAGTCTTTGAACAAGTGTGGGAAACCGGTACCAAACAGACTAAACATTTCACATGACTGAGGATGTAGTCCCTACGTAAAACATTTGTTTCAGTGGATATAGGGCCATTGATCCACTCAAAACATACATGTATGCTGATGACGAGGAATGAATCAACGAAGTTAGCCGTAGCCCTTGAAAGGTAACTACAGTCTGAAGACGAATCCAGTTTTCTGTTGTAGCTGCCATCGCAAACTGTGTATGAAAGAACGGAAAATCAACTTTATGTGCTCGTCAATGGAGAAGGTAAGAAGAGATAATTATCATTGTTAACAGTAGCACAATGTTGTTAGTTATAATTTATTTAAGTGAATTATGGATGGTAATTGATACATGTGCAATTACGTAATTTTTAAAATTTAAACTGATCGTATCACTTGAGCAATCTCCCTTTAAAAATACAACAGTTTACCTCTACAGGTGACCACTGGGCCAAATTCAGCCCATACAATCAGTGCAAAACGGGTACCAGGCTGAATTTCAGTCCGATTCGGTAAACAATTTTCGTTTCCGTCACTAGCAACTGACACAGGAGCATAAGGTATCATTGGAAAGCTGAATGATTCTTCTTCCTGTGGCATTTGTATGAATGAGTTTTATTTACGTCATAATTTGATCAGGTATTGCAAATCACAACCAAGCTTTAAAGTGTCATTGTAGTAGATGCCCAAATATGGCTGACTTTACTATGCTCTGCATCAGGGATTTATATTCCCATTCATATGGTCTGAATCAGGAAATGGAGCTACCAATGGAAAGCCCAACGATTGCTCTAAGCAAATAAATTTAGGTTAACAGTCCGCCAATAAGCGCAAGTCTCTAAAACGTCTTCTTGTTGCCACTGGTTTCATTCATCCACAGTGAAAGTTGGCTTAGTCCGCCATTTTGTTATGTCTCGCTTTAATGATACAAGTCAAATTATTTCAAATGTCCGCATCAATACATCGGCAAAATACATGACAGTATTCGTGGATCAAGTTATTATATTAGTTCAGAGAGTTAGACTGACTTTAGGGGCTGTTTTGAAGTGGATATTATGCACGTTGCCAGCGAACATCGCGGACATCATCGTCTCACGATTGAGCCTAGTCGGCTGACCTTCTCGGTCCGCCAGCATTCTGACATTCATAAAATACTCTACATTTTATATGGGTCTACCTAAAAAATTATTTAAAAACTTCTCACATATTTAATAAATTTTGTTTGGCACTCATTAGCTTATATGTATGGCCACATTTCTCTAATTGGACATGAACATACAACCACTCAGTAATTAGCAAGTGGTAGAGTGAAACATTTTTTGGGATAAAACGTAAACAGTTATATCCTCATGATTATTATTTGATGTTATGCATATATCAATGCATAGTAATAAATGATCTTTTTGCCAACAGAATGATAGCTCATTAATATTTCTGTGATAAGTATTAATGGAGTTATGATTTTTTTAAAGCACCCTGGAACTGTGGAAGTTTACTGTTGGTCACCTGTAGGGTTAAACAAATACAGCTGTCTAATAATTCAACATTTCGATAAAACCATTTTTTAAATGTGAAAAATACTTGATGTTAGTATTTAGTGGTGATGCAAATGTGTCAAGTTCTTCTTTGGATATGACACTAACTTGTAGTGTTGTAGTGTTGGTCTACGGCTGTCACACTTAGTTGTCGTGTTGGTCTACGGCTGTCACACTAAGTTGTCATGTTGTAGTGTTGGTCCATGGCTGTCACATTAAGTTGTCACATTGTAGTGTTGGTCTACGGCTGTCACACTAACTTGTCGTGTTGTAGTGTTGGTCTACGGCTGTCACACTAACTTGTCATGTTGTAGCGTTGGTCTACGGCTGTCACACTAACTTGTCATGTAGTGTTGGTCTACGGCTGTCACACTAACTTGTCATGTTGTAGTGTTGGTCTACGGCTGTCACACTAACTTGTCATGTTGTAGTGTTGGTCTACGGCTGTCACACTAACTTGTCGTGTTGTAGTGTTGGTCTATGGCTGTCACACTAAGTTGTCGTGTTGTAGTGTTGGTCTATGGCTGTCACACTAACTTGTCGTGTTGTAGTGTTGGTCTATGGCTGTCACACTAAGTTGTCGTGTTGTAGTGTTGGTCTATGGCTGTCACACTAAGTTGTCGTGTTGTAGTGTTGGTCTATGGCTGTCACACTAACTTGTCGTGTTGTAGTGTTGGTCTATGGCTGTCACACTAAGTTGTCGTGTTGTAGTGTTGGTCTATGGCTGTCACACTAACTTGTCGTGTTGTAGTGTTGGTCTATGGCTGTCACACTAACTTGTCGTGTTGTAGTGTTGGTCTATGGCTGTCACACTAAGTTGTCGTGTTGTAGTGTTGGTCTATGGCTGTCACACTAACTTGTCGTGTTGTAGTGTTGGTCTATGGCTGTCACACTAAGTTGTCGTGTTGTAGTGTTGGTCTATGGCTGTCACACTAACCCAGCTCACAGCCTGTTCAAGTTGCATCCTCTGACAGTGGAAGAGCAGATCCTCTGTATTGCCTACGTCGTCATGGTGTGTGACACAAGAGAAACCTCCCTGTTATGATTATCATTGTGAAATTACAACAACATTCACGCACCCAACATTTGGCAATCATTAAGGCCAGACACCCTAGGTGAAATGATACCTTTGTGTGAATACTATTAATAATCTTTGACGGCCATTAAATTTCTCAAAATATTTTTTTATTAAATTTCTGCATTTGGAAACGGGATATCTCTGGGAGTAATTATGCTATACAAATAAGGTTTCCAGTGCTGCATTCAGCACACTGTTTTGTTGCCAAAAATCAAGGTTTTTTTGCACTTTACAAACAAATGATTTAAAAAATAAAAACAAAACATGCTCTGATCATTTCACAGTAGAATGTATACAGATTTGCAAGAATTATAATTATATATTTGCTCAAAAAAGAATGGCAGTGTTTCCAAATTTGGCAGTATTGGCTAAACATGGCAGCTATTCTGTTGTTACCATGGAAACAGGGGTCTGGCCAAAAAAACATTCAATATATTTTTTACTCTGTATGATCCATTCTATACTAAGGGATAAAAATTGCACAATTTACACAAATTAAAAAAAATCCTATCTGCCTGCCATGTATGGCCTTAGCAGTACTAATCCTTAGACATGCACACTCGCACCACACACGCATGCACACACCATGCACACAACATGCAATGTATATGAGAGCATGTGAACACGCACACAAACGTACAAGATCCCGAAGGTAAAAATCATGATTATTCAAAAATAAGACCTGGAGAAATGACCTTCCTGTTGTATATAGTGCGTATCTGAGCCGACTCCCTCTGTGCGTGGTGGGCCTGCCTTACAAATAGTATGCAGTTAACCCAATACCCACATGTATGCACAGCATATGCAATCACTGTTCGCTCACGCGTACATAATTTGTAGATGGCTTCCAACAATAAGATCTGCCTTTTTATAAATTAAACATTGATAAAGTGGCCATCCATTCATAATACTCTCAGAAATGATACTCCTATTACGACCACCCAATGATAATGATACTCCTATTACGACCATCCAACATTAATTATATTCCTATTACGACCACCCAACGATAAATATACTCCTATTACGACCATCCAATTATAATGATACTCCTATTACGACCACCCAATTGTAATTATACTCCTATTACGACCACCCAATGATAATGATACTCCTATTATGACCATCCAACGATAATGATACTCCTGTTACGACCACCCAACGATAATTATACTCCTATTACGACCATCCAACGCTAACGATACTCCTATTACGACCATCCAATGATAATGTTGACAGATCGTTATACGACACACAGCAGTAAGTTGATAGTAATAATTATAACTGCTCGGGATGCCGGTGTTTGCCTTTGTTGATGATGAAATGATGTTTGCTGACAGGATAACATGGACCAAGCCAGGAAGAAGTCCTTTATCTTCACTGGTCTGGCGAATGGTCAGGTAATGTAGATCAAATAGTTCTGTTTCTGTCATAGTGGCCCTGCTGTAATACATTAGACCCTTTATCCTAATCCTTGCAGCAGTTAGTCTTTACAAAAATAAACAAGGTTATTTTTCCGGCCCATGTCTCACAATATGTGCCTGTTTTGTGGTGGATTCATGTTAGCATTCATGCAGTAATGGCACTGGGGTTGATTGCTTACCAGGGAAATTGAGTTGGAGTCTGTTTTCGGCATAAAATTAAGTCCTTGTTTTGGTAAAAATTGACAAGATGTGAAGTACATAAAAGCATGCGTTTTATCAGGAAAGAGCAGAGGCACACGTTGATTATACTACGGTAGCTACAAATGTAATCCTCTATATTTTATTGTCACAATTTTGCCACCTAATATTTTGTGACAAAATGAACATGATATGTATTACCACAAATTGCAGCAATAAACAAAGACAAAAACAATAAACAGTGGCAAAAAACAATAAACAAATGTATGTACTTAGCTTTGGCTGGAGCATCAGATTCTCAACCGAGAGAATCCGGGTTCGAATCCTGTGATGCCATGTCAAACCTTGGACAAGTCCGTTCACTCTACACTGCTTCAGTTCACTCAGATGTATGGATGAGTATCTGGCTATAGATAGTGGTAGATATTAGTGAGTTAATAGTCTTTGCACATTAATTGCAGCATGGCTGAATACGTCCAAGAAAAGTTGAGATGATGTTCGATTAAATAGATCTGTCGGGGAGTAAAGTGGAAAGCACTTTGAGCAGTCCTGACGACTGGATACTGCGCTATATAAGAACTTAACTTTATACTTCTCATGATGTCAGAAACAGAAGTATGCTGTTGTATATACAGTGTTGTGTGTTTCAGAACCGTCTGCTGTATGCATAGGTTGAGTTGATGAATGAGCCTAGATACAGTGTTGTATGTTTCAGATCCATCTGCTGTATGCGAAAGTTGAGTTGATGAGTCTAGATACAGTGTTGTGTGTTTCAGATCCGTCTGCTGTATGCAAAGGTTGTGTTGATGAGTCTAAATACAGTGTTGTGTGTTTCAGATCCGTCTGCTGTATGCGAAAGTTTAGTTGATGAGTCTAAATACACTATTGTGTGTTTCATATCTGTCTGATGTATGCAAAAATTGAGTTGATGAGTCTAGATACAGTGTTGTGTTTCAGATCCGTCTGCTGTATGCGAAACTTGAGTTAATGAGTGTTGTGTGTTTCAGGTCCGTCTGCTGTATGCGAAAGTTGAGTTGATGAGTCTAGATACAGTGTTGTGTTTCAGATCCGTCTGCTGTATGCGAATGTTGTATTGATGAGTCTAAATACAGTGTTGTGTGTTTCAGATCCATCTGCTGTATGCGAAAGTTGAGTTGATGAGTCTAGATACAGTGTTGTGTTTCAGATCCGTCTGCTGTATGCGAAGGTTGTGTTGATGAGTCTAAATACAGTGTTGTGTGTTTCATATCTGTCTGATGTATGCAAAAATTGAGTTGATGAGTCTAGATACAGTGTTGTATGTTTCAGATCTGTCTGCTGTATGCCAAAGTTGAGTTGATGAGTGAGTCTGTGGTGGCCCACACTGGCCCGGTGTGTCTGCTCGAGTCAGCGTGTCACTCCAAGGCCGCGTCACCCACCCTTGTGTCCTATGGCCAGGACCTCCACATCCATGTGTGGCACATTGTGTTTGTCAAACATCCAGTCTTCAGAGATCTCATCACGCTCAAGCTCATGTACTCGGTGTGTTCCGGTGAAATGTAATGGTAGTTCTTCCAGGCCAGCGTTGTGGTCAACGTTATGGCTTTCTCCTACTGATTCTGCTATTTCTCGCTTTTTGGATGAACAGTCCCACTTTTTTGTAATTTTCAAAAACAATGCATAGTAAAATCAATTGCTGCAACTCGCATACAGAGATATTCTAAGCATTGCTGTTTCTTTGATCTCTACCGCTGATGTTTTTTTATGATGAATTTTTGTGTGTGCATTTATCACAGATGAGAACCATACATATAAATGATGTATAAACAGCACATAAACATGATCAAAAAAAATGAAAAAGTTGTGTGGAGGAAGATGTTTTCACAAGCATTTTTCGCTTTTTTCATGACCATATGGGCCAGCTTTTCACATTGGTTCACATTTTCGCAATACAGGGGCGTCATATGTTCACATGACGGTTCATATTTCCACAGTACTGAGAACGCCACAAGAACTGTTACAAAGCTGTGCCTACATCCTAAACTGTGTCAAAATTATCTCAACTAGTCGTCTGGAGAGTGGGTTCGATGAAAGATGTTTTTATTGGTGTAGAGTAGAACCTGCCTTGAGCGACCACCACTTCAGCCCAGCTAAAGTGGTCTCTCAAGACAGGTGGTCTTCCATGGCAGGTCAATTAACACTGACAAGACTGTCAAGTAGGGGCTGGAAAGTGGTCATCCAAGACCGGTGGTTGTCTAAAACATTGGTCATCCAAGACAGATTCTATGGTACACTCAATTAGTTCAGTTTTTTGTTTGAAGATTAGAAAATTATGAAACTCAAGGAAATGTCCCATCACTGCGATATTGCTGCATTGGTTGGATTGGTGAAGTGTGACCTTTAGGTACAACTGAGGTGACAGTGAGAAATGTATGACGGTAGGCTCACATGACACGTGTCATTTGTCACGCAGATGGCGGTTCGAGTTGAAATACTTCATATACGCATGATGGACAACATAATCTGCTTCTCCAAAGTGAAGAATATTGGGTGAGCACTTGTAATTGTTATCTCATTCTAACCCTCAACTACGTTCCCCAGATGTCCAACTGCACACCCTTCAGGCATAAAAAAAACCTCAACTACACTCTCCAGATCTCCAACTGCACACCCTTGAGGCTAAGAAACCTGCAAATGTACTCCCCCCGAGACCTCTAAGGCTCTAAAATAACCTCCAACTTCACACCCATTGAGGCTCTAAAAACCTCCAACATCAACCTTCTTGAGACCACAAGTAGTACTCTTCCCCTGAGCAGAATTCTTGCCTCAGGTACATATGCACCCATTGCACCCACACCCAGCCTACAGACCTTTTTGGTGAGTTTTACAGATAGAAGTTGTGTGACTCCGTGAGTAGACTAAAGAAAGATGAACAAAATTGCCCCCAACTGACAGTCAGACCCTAAGTGAGCTACGGTACCCCCCTTACATGATACTTAGGAGTCCTGTCTGTTTCGATATGGTTGCCTTCAAGCACCATGTGAAATACGGACAAGGAAACCTTCCATTCATCAAAAGTGATGTCCATAATTTCACATCTGTCCAATATCTGTCTATTATGTTTTCAAACATTGACACTACTGGTGTCAGGAAGTAGTTATTTCCATTAAAATGACTCTCTTCAATCTATAAGGTTCTTCTACTAACATCAAATAGTTCAACTACTGTCTATTTTAAAGGTCCAAAGTCTGATCACATTTTTAATGTAAGATCATATTTTGTAATGTACACAATACCTACTCAAACATATTGACTGCCAAATTTAATGAGCCACCTTTAAAATTTTGCTAAATTAAATTGGCTTCATTGACGTAGCATACCCAAGTGTATGGTTTCATAAGTGAGATACCATTGATATACTATTAAGCATTTTATAATTACAGCTATGATGTACTTTCAGTAAGGTCCACATGTATGAACTGAACGAAGGAGATCTGCATCACAACGACACAGACGATCACACTGACATAGTAGGCTTTTTATTGTCTCTTCCATTGACACCGCGTGACACAGTGACACGAACGATTCACTCTGACATAGTAGGCTTTTTATTGTCTCTTCCATTGACAGCCCATGACACAGTGACAAAATCACACTGACATTGTAGGCTTTTTAGTCCTTTGGCCGAAGGTCCAAGGGACTATTGCCATCACTCTGCATCCGCCGTCCTCCTTCCGCCGTCCGCCGTTAGCTGCCGTATCTCAGAAACCATTCAACAACTTTTTCTCTAATTTTGCATAGACATCTTAGGGCACTGCCACTATACACGAGAAATCTGTATTTGATTGAATCATTTTAAGGGCTCCCTAGGGCCTCCAAGGACCCAAAAACTGGTAAAAATGTAACATTTGGCCTATTTTTTCAAAAACTGTTCAGCAACTTTTTTTCTAATTTTGCATAGATGTATCTTGGGGTGCTGCCACTATATTTATTGTCTCTTCCATTGACGCCGCATGACACAGTGACATGAACGATCACATTGATATAGTAGGCTTTTTATTGTCTCTTCCATTGACAGTGCATGACACAGTGACGCAAACGATCACACTGACATAGTAGGCTTTTTATTGTCTCCCATTGACACCAATGACACATTGACACAAACGATCACACTGACATAGTAGGCTTTTTATTGTCTCTTCCATTGACTCCACATGACACAGTGACACGAACTATCACACTGACATAGTAGGTTTTTTATTGTCTCTTTCATTGACACCACATGACACAGTGACACAAACGATCACACTGACATAGTAGGCTTTTTATTGTCTCTTCCATTGACTCCACATGACACAGTGACATGAACTATCACATGACGTAGTAGGTTTTTTATTGTCTCTTTCATTGACACCACATGACACAGTGACACAAACGATCACACTGACATAGTAGGCTTTTTATTGTCTCTTCCATTGACTCCACATGACACAGTGACATGAACTATCACATGACGTAGTAGGTTTTTTATTGTCTCTTTCATTGACACCACATGACACAGTGACACAAACGATCACACTGACATAGTAGGCTTTTTATTGTCTCTTCCATTGACTCCACATGACACAGTGACATGAACTATCACATGACGTAGTAGGTTTTTTATTGTCTCTTTCATTGACACCACTTCCATTGGTTAATTGTATTCCTTGTTATTTGATTTGTTTATTAATTTCAATTTACTTGTCATTAGCACAGAAAAGGCTTTTTATTGTCACTTCCATTGACTCCATGTGACACAGTGACAGGAACGATCACACTGACAGAGTAGGCTTTTTATTTTCACTTCCATTGACACCACATGACACAGTGACACGAATGATCACACTGACATAGTAGGCTTTTTATTGTCTCTTTCATTGACACCACATGACACAGTGACACGAACTATCACACTGACGTAGTAGGTTTTTCCTTTGTCCGAAGGTCCTACACTCTGCGTCCGCCGTTAGCTGCCGTATCTCGGAAACCGTTCAGCAACTTTTTCCCTAATTTTGCATAGACATCTTGGGGCACTGCCACTATGCATGAGAAATCTGTATTTGATTGAATCATTTTAAGAGCTCCCTAGGGCCTCCAAGGACCCCAAAACTGGTAAAAATGTAACATTTGGCCTATTTTTTCAAAAACTGTTCAGCAATTTTTTTTTCTAATTTTGCATAGATGTATCTTAGGGTGCTGCCTCTATATGCAAGAAATCTGTATTTGATTGAATCATTCTAAGGGCACCTAAGGGGCCCCCAAAGTGCAAAAGGTTTACATTATCTAGTGATGTGGTTTTGAGAAGGGCCCTTGAGACCACCCCCAACAGTAGATGTGTAATGTGCCACAAAGTCAAAAGCTGTGACTAATCTCTACTGCCTAGGCCATTGAGACCTTGACTAATCTTTAATTGGTCACAGCACCCAGGCAGAGTAGACATACTTGACCCCTGTTAGACTGAACAGTTGCCTAACACTTTTAAACTGTATCTTCAAAACTATTGATTTTCTATAATTGCAAGTTGTGTTTATTTTGATGTTCATTTAATTATTATAAAATGGTGTGACTGGTGTCAATTGGTTAAAGATGTATTGTCTGTAGAAACCTGTAGGTGACAAACATAGAAAATTAATATTCTGTCACCTGTAGGTGACAAACATAGAAAATTAATATTCTGGACAAATATAGAGTGAAATATCCTACACTTTATTTATATCAAATGCATTCTACTGTTCTGTTTACGCTTGCCATGCCTTGTGTAAACATGGTACTGTGTAAATCAATTGTATCAATATAGACTAATAATTACAGATTCACAATATAGTTGACACCTGAAACAACCAAATGTCAACCATTAGAAGAGTTGACATAGTTCCGCTATACACTATATATGTAAATTTAACCAGCTGCCATGTCAAGTCCGTTATAATTGTGACTAAGTGTTAAAAATTATTCAGGTAAATAGCAAATAACAAAGGACACAAGTTTTCTCCTTGCCATACCTCTACACATGAGAAGAAGGCTGACACAGCCTGGCCCTCATTTATACATGATTTAGCATTTTTGTACATGTATACAACTTTCAACACAATACCATTAATACCACATGAAATTATCTTAGACCGCAGGGAGGACCGGTCTACTAAATCAAATGCTTTCTTATAATCGATGAAGACACAGTAAAGCCTTTTGAGTCGAGACAAATACAATTCAACCAATACCCCTATCTGAACACCGTCTGTTCTTCACCTATTACATTCGCTTTGTTTAGGTATGTGGTCAGTCTGGTGTTCTGAACAATCACTAAGGATTAATGAACACTTGTTCAGAATGTCACCTACTTGGCAGGTTTAATTGATCTATTCAGCAATGAGGACAGTGCTTAGGCCTCACTCTGGACACTGTCACTCACAGTGTTGTGTATTGTCTTAGTTGGTGCATTGAGCTAATCTACTTGACCATGAATCAGTGGTGGCTCTAGTGTCAACAGACAGCATTAAGCCACTAGACCCCTGTTAAACTGGACAGTTGCCTGTAGGTTTTAAACTGTGTCAAACAGTGAGTCTACCTTTTGCTCTCAGATAATCTGTCCTCTTAGTTTTACACATGAAGACATAATCTGGCATAACTTGATAAGTCTTTGTAGCAGCACATTTGTACTTCCAGTGTATCATTGCAACATAGCATACATATTATATACTGTGTGCCACATTTGAATGTTGTGCATGTAATATTTCCATGCAATCCATTTGCATATATAATGTAAAACTTCAACTGCCGTTTTCTTAATTTTCACTTTTTTATCCCTACCATGTTCAATGCTCCATAACTTTGCCAATTTTTGTAGCAGTCATATTTTTTGAAACCGTGTAAAGCACCCTACCAAACCTTTACAAGGATGTAAGAAAACAATGTTACAATTTTTTCAACTTATCACTCATTTGGTTAGCCGGGGTCACATATAGACGTATTAGTCCAAAGGACTTCAGGGCTACTTGGCCCATTTTTTATTGTCTCTTTCATTGACACCACTTCCATTGGTTAATTGTAGGTATTCCTTGTTATTTGATTTGTTTAATAATTTCAATTTACTTGTCATTAGCACAGAAAAGTAATTTGTTGAAAGGGAAAATTTAAATAAAATCATGGTTTTCTGTATGATGGTGTTCCATTTCAGATAAATGGAATAGCATGCTGCCCGAAGTTGGGTCTGTTTGCAACAGCAGCTGACGACGGCCTCATCAAGGTTGGTGTATCTCTTTACCATGTCTCATGATATAAAACAACAACATACATGTGAAGGTTTTCAGGGTAAAACATGATAAACGCCATTTTTTAAATTTCGCCTAAGCAATGTCAAAATGTTTGTTTATACACGTGTTGAGCTGGGATACTCTCTAATTTGTATGAAAATGTGACAAATCCCCATTAAAGAACATCCACAACAGAGCGTTTGTTCTCAAAACGCAATAAATGCCATCTGTCTGTTTTTACTAAAATGCAAAATCATTTTCAGCCAATCAGCACTGCCTTGCTGCTATGCACTGTATGGATATGTCAGGTTTTGAAAACAAAATAACTTAATATCACATTTTGCATAACTTATCTGCAGAAAAACATGTCAGACTTTGCCACCTTTCTCTTTCATTTTGGATTAATATATTCCGAATTAATTTATAAGTTTTTATTCAAACTTTACAGGTAAAACACATGTGACTTTATCTATAAACCAAGAAAATGAATATGAATCCTTCATGCCAATCTGTGTGTGTCCCTAAATATGGCTGTAGTGAGAGATATCGTAGATTTGACTAGAGGTATCGCCAACTCACTGAGTAGGGTACATACTTGTTCTTGTTCTTACTGTAGTAACTTTGTTTCAGTACTTGTACTTGGACAAGTAGTTAGATTTTTTTAATGTCAAGTATGTATATACTTGGTCAAAGTGTAAAATACATTTCAAGTACATACTTGAGCAATTTAGACTGCAAAATATAATACTTATCAACTGTTTTGTCTGTGTGATGCATATCACTGAATGCCCATCCTGATTACATCTACAATTGATGTATATTTTCACAGATATTTATAACTGGTGCCTGAATACGTACTTTTGATCATTTCGATTGATGTGTATTTGGAATTGTACCTGATATGTTTACTTGAACTTGACTTAATAATAATAATAATATATTAAATTTGTTTACACTTTATAATACATCATGTGTCGTGATCATTAAACTAAAATATTAGTACTAACACAGTCATTTAAACTAAAAATTGTGCCATACAATAGTAATAAAATGGGGTTGTTTGGGTGGTTTCTGGGCCCCACATTTATTCCGTTTAGATTGTTAATTATTGGCATTCCCCATCGACAGATATGTACGACTCATCTACACTTGTAAGGGGAATTGCCTTTTGATATCTAGGTTGACGGCAATGCCCATTGTCTTGTCTTTATCATTTACATTACTATTGACTACATGTAATTAAAGGGCATTGCCATTTTCCACCCTTATTCCGTGACTCTCTTTCTCTACATAAACCTAGCAACGCGCAACAGATTCCAATACACATCACATCCTATAACTACACTACAGATGAGGCGAGGAGCAGTGAGTAAAATATATTAATAAATAAATTATGTAAAAGGCAACAAAATATTTGGAATATGGTAGTAAGATGTTAACTTAAAATAAACACAGTGCAATATAATATAATTAATAAATTACAACGCATAAGTTAATAACTAAAATATAGCAGTATAAAATCAAATAAATAAATAGTTCTCAAATATTACTAATATAAATAAGTCCACTGGATCACTGAGGGCAGTCACAAACAAGCTACTAGCATTCGTTTAGAATGATATTCTAAATAAACGTGTGCCAAGAGTGTCCGAAGGTTTAATGTAATTAGGTAGTGTTCCAGAGAGTTGCAGTGGCCACCGCGAACGAACTGTCACCAGCTTTGACACGAGTACGCGTTACGGACAACATGTTGTGTTGTGACCTAGCGAGTCTGTAAGGACACACGAGATCACGCAAGTAGACGGGCGCATTTTCATGCATTGCCTTATAGATAAACACCAATATTTTGAACTTGATTCTGCAAGCCACGGGCAGCCAGTGTAGATCGTGCAACAGTGGTGTAACACTATCACTCTGCGGATGATGCAGTATCAGACGAGCGGCCGAACACATTGTGAAGCTGCAATCTTACAGTCACCAACATGTATTACGCTGCCATCCACAAGTGCAGCGGCCAACTTAGGCACCACTGGAATGTATTCGGTCTTGCTGCCATTCATGCACATGTAATTCCGCGCCATCCAATGTTTTATGTCATCCAGGCATGCTTCTATTCGACGTAAAACAGCAGCGTAAGCGGTTGTACTGAGATCAAAGTGGGAGTAGAGTTGTAAGTCATCAGCGTAGTGGTGGTAGCAAAGGCCATGTTTTGACTTCTCTAAATCTGATGTGTTGCGCAAGTTCTGTCACTTAGTGATTAAACTTTCCTAGAATAGCTGGCCACAAACAGATTGTATCATCACTCATTTGGCTAAACTAATGATCAATTGAGAAAATCAGACTGATTTCCAACACTAGACTTTAGAGACTTGACACTGTTTGTTGAAGATATGGAGCAAGCAGAACGTTCTGCTCCAGGACCTGGTGTTTGATGTGAGTCTGCGCGGAGTTTGTTTTGCGAATTCAAGAGGAGACATTCTCACGGGGGTCCAGGGCCTCATCTGGTGAGTCGTAGAAGTCATGTCATCCTAATTGGAGTTCAGGGCCACACCTGGTAATTCATATAAGTCATGTCATCCTCACGGTAGTTGAAAACCTCATCAGGTGAGTCATAGAAGTCATGTAATTCTCATTAGAGTTCAGGGCCTTGTCTGGTAATTCATAGAAGTCATGTCATCCTCACTGTAGTCCAAAACCTCATCAAGTGAGTCATAGAAGTCATGTCATCCTCACCGGGTCCAAGGTCTTGTCAGGTGAGTCATGTTAGGTCACAAAAGTCATGTCATTCTCATAGGAGTTTAAGGTCTCATCTGGTCAGTCACACAAGTCATGACTCTTTAGAACATAAGTGCTCATCAGCCTGATAAGAGTGATTTTGTTGGAACTGTGTAACTTTTAATTCTCGTTAGTCCTAGAGACCATAGAGTGGTTGCATTAGTTTGTTAGTCCCAGAGACCACATACACATTTCTGATGAAAACCACAATTTTTAAAACATAATTTGTTTATGCATTTTTGCCTCGCTGTAAAGTAAGCCTATGTTTGGAAACAGCTGTCTGCAACTTCCAGTAACTATGTCGGTTTATCTGAGGTTCAGGCATTCATGACATCGTGTGATTGCTATGCCATTAACACCTGCAAAATTATGTTACTTCTGCATGCAGTGTGGACAAGGTACTTGCCCCAATGCATTCAGATTAACAGATCATAACAAAGTATGTTTGTAATATAGTTCATTAAAACACATTTGAGCGGTCGAGAAGTTCAAATATTGTTTAGACCTTTAACAAGATTTTATGATACGCACTATCAGACTATAACGTTAATGTTTAAAACATGTCGTCATATTTAATAAATTTTAATGAAAAACAGTTATGAGGTGATGCTTGGTAAAACTAACATCACAGACTGAACATGGCTAGGAAATATACTATAAAGACACTTCAAATATGCTGTGTGTAATTAACCTGTATGTTATTAATGTATCATTCCAGGGTGGCTGCTATGATAATAACCTGAAATTGATCTTGGCATGAGTCTCCAAGAGCCACAGACAGTATCAAAAAAGAATACTCTATTAATTTCCTGTACATGAAAGAAACTTACGGATCAAATAAAACAAAGTTCCATTCTCTTCCTGTCCCAAACGGATTTCACATGCACGACACGGTACGTGTTCAGCTTTGGCCAGCTTTTATCATCTGGCTTCAGTTATGCAAAAATACCACAAAAGTATCGCATTCAGCGCACGTCATTTCGCCGATCGATTAATTGATGATTTGAGTCTGCCTGACACAGCCGGTTCTTAGATTAAAGAAATAATTCTAGCGTAAACCGATGGCTAATTTATGCAGTCCTTTTAAAAACACCTTCACTTGGAGACGCTGATGTCGATCAATAAGTCAATGACCCGAGAGCAATAAATAATGCATCCAAATGAAAGTATGAGCATAAACAGGTGCTTGCCGGCTCGGTAGTCTAAGTGCAAGTAACGTCACTGGTAAAATAGGAAATTCCAGCTCTAACGGTTGTCTGTTTTTGTTGTTTGATAGTTTCAGCAAAATCAGTTTTGACTAACGTCACAACATCACAGATACGGTTATTATGACATTATCATGACACCACAGACACTTATTGTGACATCACAGACACTAGCATTATGACATCATATGGGCCGGGATGTTTTTAACACAAACCTGAAAACAATACTTTGAAGTTAAGAGTTGGTTAATAAGTTTGCAAATTAAAAACTATAGCATTACATATTAGAGAGTGGTGGTTTCACTGTCACCACATTTAGCAAACAGTAGCTCTAGTGGTGCCCCCTAGGTGGTGAAACTAGTATTAATGCACATTAACGTTATTGTAGATATTGAAACAAGCAGCATGGTGGGTAATGTCTTGGTAACCATGTCATGCCCGTTGAATCGCATTAAGACCTTGTGAGACTGTCCCTAAATTCACATCTTTGACCATTCCAATTATTCGACCACAGTAGTCTCGAAAAATTGTTTCCCAACCCTGCACAAACAATGATGCACACAGAATCAGTGGATGTTTATTAGCTCAGACTGACGGCATGTTACTAATTACAGTCAGTGTGAAACATGTTTTCCTCAATATTTATCGGATAAAATTGTCCCTCAAAAAGACAACACAACGTGCTAGGAGACCAATAACTGATTTCAGAACAAAAATATAGATATTACCGTGAAAAAATCCAGCTACAATTTATTATTTTTTCAGACAAAATTACCACTAAAATAAAAACTTGCACTCAAAAAGGCACAATGTTGTAACACATATTAGAAGTCCAGACAACTAATTTAAGAACAAAAGTATGTTAACGCATAGTATTTTATTAATGGAATGTCGTCACTGTAGTGTTATGATTGCTGTGTGTCTTCTGTTGTAGTCTAGGCTCAGTGAAGATGCGAGTAAACCATAGCCGTGACTCTCCTTAATTGTTTCCAACCCCTCTCCCCAATGCTATCTACAGATTCACTGTATGTTTATCAGGTCAAACACACAACATGTTACTAATTAATGATGTGAGCAGTGTTCGGACAGCCACACCTTGTGAGAAGTGTGTAGTGGACTGGAAGTCTAAGCCCTGGCATAAATGATGCATGTATGAGATACACTGTTTGTGTGGCTACAAAACCATACACTGCCAATGGCAACAGGCATTGGAGACAGTCTCTGCTGTAAACATAGCCAAGGTTGCCGTCGCTGCTTGTGGGAAAACACAGCCGGATGTCTCAGAATATAATGTCGGCTAACGCAGAATATCATCTTTAGGATTACTGTAATTGTGATCTTTCATTTGGTAAGTGTGGTTTTTTAGTCCAAATGTGGTCAGATTATACCAGATGGACTATGGACTATTCAGCGTTTACAGTAAAGTGAATTTTTTAGTGTTCGGCAGCAATGGCATGCATCTTTTCACGCGATGTGTGTAGGTGCTTGTGAGGAGATGGTCAGGGTTTGTGGCGCTGTAAAAATGTTAGTAATAAGTCACTGCTAGTAAGACATTGTAAAAGTGGTTTAGCTGAGCTTCGATGCTGGCATGGTTACAAGGGCTTGCAAGTTAATTGGCTGCTTGCTTGTAGCTCTGTGCCCGTGCGTAACTACCTGCCTCAGTCACTACTTGATGAGATGCACCCAGAGACTGAGGTAGGTATTCTCGGGTCAAAAACCTGGGCTCAGTCATCTGGTATGTGTTCTGGGTCAGAAACCTGGGCTCAGTCATCTGGTATGTGTTCTGGGTCAGAAACCTGGGCTCAGTCATCTGGTATGTGTTCTGGGTCAGAAACCTGGGCTCAGTCATCTGGTATGTGTTCTGGGTCAGAAACCTGGGCTCAGTCATCTGGTATGTGTTCTGGGTCAGAAACCTGGGCTCAGTCATCTGGTATGTGTTCTGGGTCAGAAACCTGGGCTCAGTCATCTGGTATGTGTTCTGGGTCAGAAACCTGGGCTCAGTCATCTGGTATGTGTTCTGGGTCAGAAACCTGGGCTCAGTCATCTGGTATGTGTTCTGGGTCAGAAACCTGGGCTCAGTCATCTGGTATGTGTTCTGGGTCAGAAACCTGGGCTCAGTCATCTGGTATGTGTTCTGGGTCAGAAACCTTAGTTGTATTGTGGTGTATGTCATCGTTTTAGGATCAATCATCTGAGATGTGTTCTGTGGTGTGTCATCTGAGTTGTGTTCAGTGGTCTGTCATCTGAGATGTGTTCTGTGGTCAGTCATCTGAGTTGTATTCTGTGGTGTGTCACCTGAGTTGTGTTCTGTGGTCTATCATCTGAGATGTGTTCTGGGGTCAGTCATCTGAGATGTGTTCTGTGGTCTTTCATCTGAGATTTATTCTGTGGTCAGTCATCTGAGATGTGTTCTGTGGTCTGTCATCTGAGATGTGTTCTGTGGTTAGTCATCTCAGGTGTGGTCTGTCATCTGAGATGTGTTCTGCGGTCATTCATCTGAGATGTGTTCAGTGGTCTGTCACCTGAGATTTGTTCTGTGATCATCTCAGATATGTTGTGTGGTCAGTCATCTGATAAGTGTTTTGGGGGCAGTCATCTGAGATGTGTTCTGTTGTCTGTCATCTGAGATATGTTCTGTGTTCAGTCATTTGAGGTGTTTTTTGGGGTCAGTCATCTGAGATAAGTTCCTGGGTTTGTCATCTGATAAGTGTTTTTGTGTCTGTCATCTGAGATGTGTTCTGTGGTCAGTCATCTGAGATGTGTTCTGTGGTCAGTCATCTGATATGGGTTCTGTTGTCTGTCATCTGAGATATGTTCTGTGTTCAGTCATCTGAGGTGTTTTTTTGGGTCAGTCATCTGAGATAAGTTCCTGGGTTTGTCATCTGATAAGTGTTTTTGTGTCTGTCATCTGAGATGTGTTCTGTGGTCAGTCATCTGTGATGGGTTCTGGGGTATGTCACCTGAGATGTGTTTTTGTGTCTGTCATCTGAGGTGTGTTCTCAGAACTGTATGTCATTTGAGATGTGTTCTGTGGTAAATGATCTGAGATGTGTTCTGTGGTCTGTCATCTGAGATGTGTTCTGTGCTCAGTTATCTGAAATGTGTTCTGTGGGATATGTTTTGAGATATGTTTTGAGACCTGAGATGTGTTCTTGCGTCTGTCATCTGAGATGTGTTCCGTGGCCTGTCTTTTGAGATGTGTTCTGGGATCTGAGATGTGTCCTGGGTCAGTCATTTGAGATGTGTTCTGTGGTCTGTCGTCCGATATGTGTTCTGTGGTCAGTCATCTGAGATGTGTTCTGTGGTCTGTCTTTTGAGATGTGCTCTAGGATATGAGATTTGTTCTGTGGTCAGTTATCTGAGATGTGTTTTGTGTTCAGTAATCTGATATATGTTCTGTGGCCAGTAATCTGATATGTGTTCTGGAATCAGTCATCTGAAGATGTGTTCTGTGGTCTCTCATCTGATATGTGTTCTGTGGTCAGTAATTTGAGATGTGTTCTGGGATCAGTCATTTGAGATGTGGTCTGTCGTCTGAGATGTGTTCTGTAGTCAGTCATCTGAGATGTGTTCTGTGGTCTGTCTTTTGAGATGTGCTCTTGGATATGAGATGTGTTTTGTGTTCAGTAATCTGACATGTGTTCTGTGGCCAGTAATCTGATATGTGTTCTGTGGCCAGTAATCTGATATGTGTTCTGGAATCAGTCATCTGAAGATGTGGTCTGTCATCTGATATGTGTTCTGTGGTCAGTAATTTGAGATGTGTTCTGGGATCAGTCATTTGAGATGTGGTCTGTCGTCTGAGATGTGTTCTGTGGTCAGTCATCTGCGATGTGGTCTGTCTTTTGAGATGTGCTCTTGGATATGAGATGTGTTTTGTGTTCAGTAATCTAACATGTGTTCTGTGGCCAGTAATCTGATATGTGTTCTGGAATCAGTCATCTGAAGATGTGTTCTGTGGTCTGTCATCTAAGATGTGTTCTGTGCTCAGTTATCTGAGATGTGTTCTGTGGAATGTGTTTTGAGATATGTTCAGAGACCTGAGATGTGTTCTGTAGTCTGTCATCTGAGATGTGTTCTGTGGTCAGTCATCTGAGTTGTATTCTGTGGTGTGTCACCTGAGTTGTGTTCAGTGGTCTATCATCTGAGATGTGTTCTGGGGTCAGTCATTTGAGATGTATTGTGGGGTCAGTCATCTGAGATGTGTTCTGTGGTCTGTCATCTGAGATTTATTCTGTGGTCAGTCATCTGAGATGTGTTCTGTGGTCTGTCATCTGAGATTTATTCTGTGGTCAGTCATCTGAGATGTGTTCTGTGGTCTGTCATCTGAGATTTGTTCTGTGGTTAGTCATCTCAGGTGTGGTCTGTCATCTGAGATGTGTTCTGCGGTCATTCATCTGAGATGTGTTCAGTGGTCTGTCACCTGAGATTTGTTCTGTGATCATCTGAGATATGTTGTGTGGTCAGTCATCTGATAAGTGTTTTGGGGGCAGTCATCTGAGATGTGTTCTGTTGTCTGTCATCTGAGATATGTTCTGTGTTCAGTCATTTGAGGTGTTTTTTGGGGTCAGTCATCTGAGATAAGTTCCTGGGTTTGTCATCTGATAAGTGTTTTTGTGTCTGTCATCTGAGATGTGTTCTGTGGTCAGTCATCTGAGATGTGTTCTGTGGTCAGTCATCTGAGATGGATTCTGTTGTCTGTCATCTGAGATATGTTCTGTGTTCAGTCATCTGAGGTGTTTTTTTGGGTCAGTCATCTGAGATAAGTTCCTGGGTTTGTCATCTGATAAGTGTTTTTGTGTCTGTCATCTGAGATGTGTTCTGTGGTCAGTCATCTGTGATGGGTTCTGGGGTATGTCACCTGAGATGTGTTTTTGTGTCTGTCATCTGAGGTGTGTTCTCAGAACTGTATGTCATTTGAGATGTGTTCTGTGGTATGTGATCTGAGATGTGTTCTGTGGTCTGTCATCTGAGATGTGTTCTGTGCTCAGTTATCTGAAATGTGTTCTGTGGGATATGTTTTGAGATATGTTTTGAGACCTGAGATGTGTTCTTGCGTCTGTCATCTGAGATGTGTTCCGTGGCCTGTCTTTTGAGATGTGTTCTGGGATCTGAGATGTGTCCTGGGTCAGTCATTTGAGATGTGTTCTGTCGTCTGTCGTCTGAGATGTGTTCTGTGGTCAGTAATCTGATATGTGTTCTGTGGCCAGTAATCTGATATGTGTTCTTGAATCAGTCATCTGAAGATGTGTTCTGTGGTCTCTCATCTGATATGTGTTCTGTGGTCAGTAATTTGAGATGTGTTCTGGGATCAGTCATTTGAGATGTGGTCTGTCGTCTGAGATGTGTTCTGTAGTCAGTCATCTGAGATGTGTTCTGTGGTCTGTCTTTTGAGATGTGCTCTTGGATATGAGATGTGTTTTGTGTTCAGTAATCTGACATGTGTTCTGTGGCCAGTAATCTGATATGTGTTCTGTGGCCAGTAATCTGATATGTGTTCTGGAATCAGTCATCTGAAGATGTGGTCTGTCATCTGATATGTGTTCTGTGGTCAGTAATTTGAGATGTGTTCTGGGATCAGTCATTTGAGATGTGGTCTGTCGTCTGAGATGTGTTCTGTGGCCAGTAATCTGATATGTGTTCTGGAATCAGTCATCTGAAGATGTGTTCTGTGGTCTGTCATCTAAGATGTGTTCTGTGCTCAGTTATCTGAGATGTGTTCTGTGGAATGTGTTTTGAGATATGTTCAGAGACCTGAGATGTGTTCTGTAGTCTTTCATCTGAGATGTGTTCCATGGCCTGTCTTTTGAGATGTGTTCTGGGATCTGAGATGTGTCCTGGGTCAGTCATCTGAGATGTGTTCTGTGGTCTGTCGTCTGAGATGTGTTCTGTGGTCTGTCGTCTGAGATGTGTTCTGTGGTCTGTCTTTTGAGATGTACTCTTGGATATGAGATGTGTTTTGTGTTCAGTAATCTGACATGTGTTCTGTGGCCAGTAATCTGATATGTGTTCTGGAATCAGTCATCTGAAGATGTGTTCTGTGGTCTGTCATCTGAGATGTGTTCTGTGCTCAGTTATCTGATATGTGTTCTGTGGGATGTGTTTTGAGATATGTTCTGAGATCTGAGATGTGTTCTTGCGTCTGTCATATGAGATGTGTTCCGTGGCCTGTCTTTTGAGATGTGTTCTGGGATCTGAGATGTGTCCTGGGTCAGTCATCTAAGATGTGTTCTGTGGCCTGTCATCTGAGATGTGTTCTGTGATCAGTCATCTGAGATGTGTTCTGTGGTCTGTCTTTTGAGATGTGCTCTAGGATATGAGATTTGTTCTGTGGTCAGTTATCTGAGATGTGTTTTGTGTTCAGTAATCTGATATGTGTTCTGTGGCCAGTAATCTGATATGTGTTCTGGA
Source organism: Paraescarpia echinospica (assembly GCA_020002185.1). Classification (NCBI taxonomy): domain Eukaryota; kingdom Metazoa; phylum Annelida; class Polychaeta; order Sabellida; family Siboglinidae; genus Paraescarpia; species Paraescarpia echinospica. The sequence goes on from CM034536.1 coordinate 55,831,261, forward strand.
ATCAGTCATCTGAAGATGTGTTTAGTTGTCTGTCATCTGATATGTGTTCTGTGGTCAGTAATTTGAGATGTGTTCTGGGATCAGTCATTTGAGATGTGATCTGTCGTCTGAGATGTGTTCTGTGGTCAGTCATCTGAGATGTGTTCTGTGGTCTGTCTTTTGAGATGTGCTCTTGGATATGAGATGTGTTCTGTGGTCAGTTATCTGAGATGTGTTTTGTGTTCAGTAATCTGACATGTGTTCTGTGGCCAGTAATCTGATATGTGTTCTGGAATCAGTCATCTGAAGATGTGTTCTGTGGTCTGTCATCTGAGATGTGTTCTGTGCTCAGTTATCTAAGATGTGTTCTGTGGGATGTGTTTTGAGATATGTTCTGAGACCTGAGATGTGTTCTTGCATCTGTCATCTGAGATGGGTTCCGTGCCCTGTCTTTTGAGATGTGTTCTGGGATCTGAGATGTGTCCTGGGTCAGTCATCTGAGATGTGTTCTGTGGCCTGTCGTCTGAGATGTGTTCTGTGGTCTGTCTTTTGAGATGTGCTCTAGGATATGAGATTTGTTCTGTGGTCAGTTATCTGAGATGTGTTTTGTGTTCAGTAATCTGATATGTGTTCTGGAATCAGTCATCTGAAGATGTGTTCTGTGGTCTGCCATCTGATATGTGTTCTGTGGTCAGTAATTTGAGATGTGTTCTGGGATCAGTAATTTGAGATGTGTTCTGTAGTCAGTCATCTGAGATGTGTTCTGGGGTCATCCATCTGAGATGTGTTCTGGCATCAGTCATCTTATGTGTTCTGGGATCAGTCATCTGATATGTGTTCTGTGGTCATTCATCTGAGATGTGTTCTGGGATCAGTCATCTGAGATGTGTTCTGGGGTCACTCATCTGAGATGTGTTCTGGGATCAGTCATCTGAGATGTGTTCTGGTATCAGTCATCAGAGATGTGTTCTGTGGTCAGTCATCTGAGATGTGTTCTGTGGTCTGTCATCTGATATGTGTTCTGTGGTCAGTCATTTGAGATGTGTGCTGGTGTCAGTCATCTGAGATGTGTTCTGTGGTCTGTCATCTGATATGTGTTCTGGGATCAGTCCTCTGAGATGTGTTCTGGAATCAGTCATCTGAGATGTGTTCTGTTGTCTGTAATCTGAGATGTTTTCAGGTTTCACTAGTTTCAGGGTGTTCTGGGGTCATAAATCTCAGTTGTGTGTTCTCGGTCCAATAATCTGACATGGCATGTTCTGGGGTGAATCTGGTTTGTGTTTAGTAATCAGTCGTCAGAAATGTTTAACTGTCGCTGTTCTTGTTGACAGGAAGACTTCCCAGAAACAGCCTTGCCTTTTGAGACTGATCTGGCACTCTGGTATGTTGTATGAGTTTACCTCACTACAAGTTGGTGTAATGATGACAGGCCTGGGTCAATTACATTGCAATGTAATTGATTACTATTACAGTCGTGCCTCGTTATAACACGCCCTGTTATAACGCGGATTCGGTTATAACGCGGTCGGTCGTGGACCCCGAATTTCTGCCGCCAGGGGGAAAACGGGCGCTATGACAAACTATATTAACACGGTAATAACTGTCAATTGTTTTGTGTGAAGTTATCCCCGTCTTTGTCCACGACATGTGTATATTGAAAGACTAGTTGGCGGACAATAAATTTAACGTTGACGTACAATGGCAACAAATCAAGTGTGAGGCGCGTCACTACGTTGCCGTTGTTTATTCTGCACTGCCAATGCTATCAAAGGTATAAGTTTCTTTGACTATAATTATGGTCAATTTTAACTTTAGGAACAGTAAATGTGGAGCGAGGTATTGTTTGTTTTGAGCCGACATCAAACGAATCATTTCCAATCTGCTAGTCATGCTCAGTCATGGCTTCCGCGGATTGTGAGTTCGCATGGTTTCAGCGCCGTAAAGTGCAATTGAAATTCACAAATACGCCTTGCTTAAGAATGGGTTAAATACGTTTTAATACAGCTTAATAGGCAAGATCAGTAAGCTAACATTGCATAACAAATATTAGCTTTTCGCTGCGATGAACAAAAAGCTACTGCCTGTACTGGTGCGCCAAAATATTAATTTGTCAACTGCATATGAATTGGTGAATCGTAATATTGTTCGGCACGGTAAATGTGCTTTCTAAATTGATATTTTGATATTGATTGAAAGACGAAGTTAAGCCAATTGTGAGCGTACTTATAGCTTTAAATCCTTAATAAACTCTAACACAGCGTTTGTCAAAAATCATTTGCGTATTCGGCTGCTGAGTGCCGGGTCATTATTTTAGATCTTACGTCAGCGGTACCATATTATCGTTCAGTTGACTGTGGCTTATTGGTCCGTTTTTTATTTAAAAACGGTACACAATTCATGAATTTTATTCAGTTCAACATTCAACAGTGTCCAACAATGTATGACATTTAAACAGAATACACATTGACGTTGGCTGGCAGTTTAATAAGCTTCATAAACTGCGTATAGACTGCGTGACGTGCACAATTTGGTTTCGATGGTGTTCTTTGTGCGGCAGCGATGTCGACGTCGGTCGTTGTCGTAGCGCCCCTAACGGCAGATACGGGAATGCACCACGTTTATAACGCGCCCCGTTTATAACGCGGATTCATTTCGTGGACCCCGACTATCGCGTTATAACAAGGCGCGACTAGTTTGTTTTCTGCATATTACCATTACATGCTGAATTCTTCCTATTACTATTACTTTTGAAGCAATTACTACTACTATTACATTTGAAGCAGTTACTATTACTATTACTTTTTTCATTGGAACATTTTATGGTATAATGCACTGTTTGCATAAATACAATAAGTACAATTGTTTGACTCACAGTCTCAAGAAGTTAAACAAGACAGGTGAATAAAACAATCTAACTTGCCATTTATTGATACCCACGCCCAAAGTATTTGAAATAATATTTGAGAATGTCAAGTACTTTCATCATCATCATTAGGGAAGTATTATAAAGTATAAAAATCATAAATATTTGCAACAAAATGTATCTATATAGTATTTACCGTATTTAGTACAATCTACTAACTACATTGACAAAGGATACCATACTGGAATGAAAGACAAAAGCAATAGTCAATGCCACATAACAGTCTAATAATTACCATCTAATTAAACTCGGTCGGTGTCAGTCGATGTACTGTATACACTGCAGTCAGGGTGGGTCTGGTCTGGTCTGGTCTGGTCTGGTCTGGTCTGGTCTGGTCTGGTCTGGTCTGGTCGGGTCGGGTCGGGTCGGTTCAGGTCGGGTGGAAAGTGCCAGGGTATCCTGCATTTTAAAATTGACCTTTACATACCTGCCATCAGGGTGAAGTTGGACAAAGTGAAGGTGTACCCGGTGGACCTGGTGGAGAGACGCTACTTGCAGCTGACAGAGGATCAAGAGAGGAGAGAAGAGCAGAAGAGAGATATTCAGAGGAGGCAAGAGCAAGCCATAGAGCAGGAGCACTTGCTGAAACAGCAGGAGCTCGAGTATGAGATGAGAAAGCAGCTGGCGTCTCACACCGTGCCCGAGACATTCTTCCCCACGAACAAGACCAAAACGCCCAGTCGACACTCGTCAGGTAGGCATTGTGTAGCGGGAGTTTGTCAACTGTGTCTGTCTCCCCCTCCTTCAGACCCCGTACAGGTGACCTCTTACAGGTGTCCCCCTCAATCTGACCCACTACAGGTGTGTCCCCTAACAATGGTCCCCATATTGTTGTCACTCTACAGGTATACCCCTTCAACTGTGCCCTCCAACTGTCCCCCTCCAACTGTCCCCTCCAACTGTCTCCCTCCAACTGTCCCCCTCCAACTGTCCCCTCCAACTGTCCCTCTCCAAATGTCCCCTCCAACTGTCCCCGTCAACTGTTCACATTCAACTGTCCCCCTCCAACTGCCCCCCCCCCCCAACTGTCCCCACCAACTGCCCCGTCCAACTGTCCCTTCCAACAGTCCCCCTCCAACTGATTTTGTGAGGTCATTTGAGTGTGGAGGTGCATCCTTGTTACTTCAATAATGTCTGTGTCAAATCTAGAAGTTATTTGCCAGTTACAGAGATTCAACAAGAACAAGTTTGCTGTAATTGTGGTGTGTAGTAATTGTTGTAACATTTATCACAAGTATGTGTCATGTCTATCATTGTGACATTTGTTTTTGTATATGTATCATTTGACACTGGTGAATTTTATAATATTCAGCAGTTTTGTGACATTTGTTGCTGATTGAGTCAGCGATGCTGTTGTGACATCAGCACAAGAGACATGGATGATGTATGTGGTTGCCCTTGGCAGTAGCCCACCTTTCCTTATTCTAGTTGACAGCCACTCATGGAGCCACAACTGTGATCACCATGACATGTTTGTTCTCAAACTCAGTCGCACTGACCATATCATTTCTGATGTAGCCAAAGACAACATTCTAAGCTGATATTTCCCAAACGTAATGTAATGTCTCTAGAGAGTGGCTTTAGTAAGTACCTTTGTTTTTAACACATCACCAATTGGCAGATCAAAGGACCTTGGTGCCTGGGATAAAATATTGCCACACTGCTGCCAAAGTCAACATATTTTATTTATATATTCACTTGAGGCTTACCTTGTGTTCAGTGGAACATACCTTATATTCGATGGAGCATGTCTTGTGTTCAGTGTCTTGTGTTCGGTGGAACGTGTCTTATGTTCGATGAGGCATGTCTTGTGTTCAGTGGATCGTGTTCAGTGGAACATATTTGGTGTTCAATGAAGCATGTCTTATATTCGATGGAGCATATTTGTGTTCAGTGTCTTGCTTTAAATGGAGCATATCTTGTGTTCAGTGGAGCATGTCTTGTTTTATGTGGAGCGTGTCTTGTGTTCAGTGGAGTGTGTCTTATGTTCAATGAAGCATGTCTTGTTTTCAGTGGAAAGTGTCTTGTGTTTGATGAGGCATGTTTTGTGTTCAGTGCCTTGTGTTCAGTGGCGCATGACCAATGTTCAGTGGAACATATTTTGTGTTCAATGGAGCATGTCTTGTGGAGCATTTTTGTGTTCAGTGGTGCATGTATTGTGTTAAGTGGAGCGTGTCTTGTGTTTCAGTGATGTGTGTCTTGTGTTCAGTGAAGCATGTTTACTGTCTTGTGTTCAGTGGAGCATGTCTTTTGTTCGGTGGAGTGTGTCTTATGTTCAATGAAGCATGTCTTGTTTCCAGTGGAAAGTGTCGTGTTTGATGAGGCATGTCTTGTGTTCAGTGGTGCATGACCAGTGTTCCGCGGAACATATTTTGTGTTCATTGGAGCATGTCTTGTATTCGATGGAGCATGTTTGTGTTCAGTGGAGCATATCTTGTGTTCAGTGGTGTGTGTCTTGTGTTCAGTGAAGCATGCCTTGTGTTTAGTGTCTTGTGTTCAGTGGAGCGTGTCTTGTATTTTATGGAGCATGTCCCTCTTGTGTTCAGTGGCTTATGGTAATTGCAGCAAGTCTTATGTGTTCAGTGTCTTGTGTCAGGTGGACCGTGTCTTGTATTCAATGGAGCATGTCTTGTGTTTTCCAGCCACTGAAGCAGTGAAGATGCCAGAAGAGGATGCCCTGGCAAAGGTGTCAGTGACGGCGACAGTGGAGCAGGCAATGAAGGACATCGCTGTCGCTGACGAACAGGCCACAAGTGAAACCATTGTCAGAGGTACCTAGACACATGCATGGGTCCTACAGGAAAACACTCGATTAACTACACAACACGTGTGTGTTTTGTCCAATTCAAGCTAAGATTCTTCATGCCTTTCTGTACGTGTAGAATCCTGGATTAACCATTTCAGTACGACAGGCCGGTTTTCCGGCCGCACTGTCTGACGCTTCAGTACGACAAGCCGGTTTTCCGGCATTGACGATGTCTGCTATTCAAATTGTTTTTATTCATAATAATCCACTGCGTGGAGCCACTTGTTCTGTACGGTTGTCAAGGCGAATAAATTAGCTATTCAGCAGTGGTCATCGTTTATTATCGCTCAATAATAGTTAACTGTGATTTTCACGGTTTTTAATGATGGATTGTCAAAATCTGCGGTGGCCACAATGGCGGACGGCATTACTTCAACTAGCGATTTACCACCGTATGTTTTGAACAGATTATTTGATAGTTTTATCGAAGAATCTTTATCGGATGTTGACGATCGACATAAAAATTCATAATAATGATGTCGGCGAACTTAGTATACAACTGCGTTCAGCAACTGCAAAAACGTTGAAATCTTGGTGGCCATCTTGGATTGTTGGTTACCATGACTATGGAATGTAAAATGATATGGCTCATTTTATTCGCTGATTATCATATGTTCCGAAAATGTATAACATTCCTATTCATAAAATGCATTTTTGTTGCTCAAATTTTGACTTGAAGTGAGGTAGTCCATTATGTTGCATATTCACTGGGAATGCAGTATTCAGTGGTCACAGCTGATCAGGGCTGTAGTACTGAAATGGTTAACCCTTTATATCCCTTGACATGTTAAAGAAATGCACTCCATTTCACCACAACACTCGTACACATTCAGCAAGATGTTTTCAAAAAGCGCTACCTCAACATTCCATCATAAAGCCATACAACAAATAGTCCTAATGTATCGTAAATAAATTTAGCATTAACTTGACATTCAAGTGTTGGAAAAGGAAATAAAATGCATATTTTACACAGATGGTGTCATGTCTAATGTTTAATTATTTACATATCCCACAATAGACTGTGAATGGCTGCTGTATGTATTGCACCTGTCATCATCATTGTACAGCCGTAGTGACCCGTGGTTGGGCGAAGGCCTCAGCATGTCGTTTCCAAATCTGCCTGTCTTGCGCTATCCTCTGCCAGATGGTGCCCTTCCAGCACTCGTCTAGTTCGTCTCTCCACCGTCTCGCCGGTCTTCCTCTAGATCGTCTCCCTTCATAAGGTCTCCAGGTTGTGATATACGCGATGTCCATCGGTTATCTGGGAGTCTGCTGATGTGCCGCCCTGCCCAGGTCCACTTCTGTCTTTTGATTTGTTCTATCACGTCTATGACCTTTGTCTTCTGCCTTACCCAAATGTTTGTTTTTCTCTCCCGATATGTGATGTTTAACATACTTCTTTCCATCTTTGTTTGTGCGACTGCTAGCTTGTTCTTTGCCTGGATGGTGAGTGCCCATGTTTCCGCGCCGTATGTCATCGCTGGAAGTACGCATGAGTTGAAGACTTGTCTCTTCAAGCAGGTTCCGAAGTTACCCTTGAAGATGTCGCGGTGTTTGGCGAATGCTGTCCAGCCGGCAGTGATCCTTCTTTGAATCCCCTTGTCTTGGTTTTTGTCTCTGATACTGTATCGCTGTCCCAGATAGACGTAGCTTTCAACGTTGTACCTTTATAATGGTGAATATAAGGCGGACTTGGATTACAGACAAGTACCCCCTCAAAGTACTAACAATAGTAGTTAGACTTTTATGTTATCTGTTCTAACAAAGTCAATTGTTTCGATGATCTTAACAAATGTATACTATGCACTCTCATTGCATATTATATGACTAACTAATCACATATTACACATTTTCAATATGGTTTTATTTATGATGATTAGAAAATTAATGTTATAGGCCTTGTAGCCCTCCGCTAGAACTTCCCTTCTTTCTCTGTCGTTGGTGTCTCCTGTCCAAAGTGGTCCTACATAATTCATTATGTCATTGCACCATCCTCTGTCGTTGATGTACTCCATCATTTTGCCAGTCTGCCTTGTCGTCTTCTCTGAGTTGCCAATCAGGGGTCTGCTGGTAATGTCTGGCTAGTTTCTCATCTTGTTTTTCCTTTTTGTACATTGACACCAACTCTGGCTTTCTGTGTTTTAACCTTTTAGCATTGATTCAATTTCTGAAGTTGTTGCAAAGATCGATGCAGCATCATCTGCAATCTGAATATTTTATTGAACTTTACATTGATAGATAGATGGATGTAGTTTATTTTATTCCATGCTTTGTTATGTAAAGTGCTTTGAACTAGCAAGGAAATGTACTGTACAAAAAATAAATATATATATATTACTCCTCTGCATCTCCTGTATAGGAGAACAACTTTCCTGAGAAAATGTACTGTACAAAAAATAATGTATTATTTATTACTCTGCCCCTACTCTACACAACGACATCTTTCCCGCAGGTCTACCCACTGCCCCTGTGGGTCCCGTTGAGGTGACGAACGTGACGACCTCCACAGTCGACCTCCACTGGCACCCCCCGGACACTACGGGGGGCTCCAGCATTGTCTATGTGATCGACGTACGCCGCAACTTCCTCAAGTTCCACTGCGTGGGATGTGTGAAGACACCCACAGTACAGTTGACAGACCTGCTCTATACTCAGACCTACACCGTGCAGGTTTTTGCTCACAACAAGCTTGGCAACAGTCTGCCACTGACATCTGTTACCATCTACCCGCTCAAAAGTAAGAGTTATACGTGACCCGCCGAGGATTAATTGACACAGGCCTATTCTGTATGAGCCAAAAATAGCTGACTTGATCATGTTCAGACAGTTTTGCGATTTTGGCAGAAATGCACACTGTATAATATAATCTTTCAATGTCCTTTTTATTTGTCGAGGATAATCCAAATCTAATAGAATACATGCATTTATGAACCCACATATAAAAAAGTCGGTGTTAGTCAAAATGATCTCGTTTCTCAAAATATCACTTTTTAGTCCTTTGGCCGAAGGTCCAAGGGACTATTGCCATCACTCTGCGTCCGCCGTCCGCCGTTAGCTGCCGTATCTCAGAAACCGTTCAGCAACTTTTTCTCTAATTTTGCATAGACATCTTAGGGCACTGCCACTATGCACAAGAAATCTGTAATTGATTGAATCATTCTAAGGGCACCTAAGGGGCCCCCAAAGTGCAAAAATTTTATATTATCTAGTGATGTGGTTTTGAGAAGGGCCCTTGAGACTACCCCCAACAGTAGATTTTGTTTAATGTGCCACAAAGTCAACACCATGACTAAACTCTGCAGCCTAGTGCTTTGAGTCCATGACTAATCTTTAATTGGTCACAGCGCCCAGGCAGAGTAGACACACTTGACCCCTGTTAGACTGAACAGTTGCTTAACACTTTTTATCTTCAAAACTATTGATTTTTTATAATTGCAAGTTGTGTTTATTTTGATGTTCATTTAATTATTATAAAATGGTGTGACTGTGGTGTCTATTGGTTAAAGATGTATTGTCTGTAGAAACCTGTAGGTGACAAACATAGAAAATTAATATTCTGTCACCTGTAGGTGATAAACTTAGTAAATTAATATTCTGGACAACTATAGAGTGAAATATCCTACATTTTATTGATATCAAATGCATTCTACTGTTCTGTTTATGCTTGCCATGCCTTGTGTAGACATGGTACTGTGTAAATCAGTTGTATCAATATAGACTAATAATTAGAAACAACAAAATGTCAACCATTAGAAGAGTTGACATAGTTCTGCTATACACAAGCAAGAAATCTGTATTTGATTGAATCATTCTAGTGTCATCAGCATATAGTAGAACATACATTTTCTACATCATCATCCCTAAGGTTGGTGTAAATTTCACCAGCTGCCATGTCAAGTCCGTTATAATTGTGACTAACAGTGTTCAAAATGATTCAGGTAAATAGCAAATAACAAAGGACACAAGTTTTCTCCTTGCCATACCTATACATCATATGAGAAGAAGGCTGACACAGCCTGGCCCTGATTTATACATGATTTAGCATTTTTGTATATGTTGTATACAACTTTCAACACAATACCATTAATACCGCATGAAATTATCTTAGACCACAGGGAGGACCGGTCTACTAAATCAAATGCTTTCTTATAATCGATGAAGGCACAATAAAGCCTTTTGCGTCGAGACAAATACGGTTCAACCAATACTCCTATTTGAATACTGCCTGTTCTTCACCTATTACATTCGCTTTGTTTAGGTATATTGTCAGTCTGGTGTTCTGAACAATCACTAAGGATTAATGAACACTTGTGCAGAATGTCACCCACTTGGCAGGTTTAATTGATCTATTCAGCAATGAGGACACTGCTTAGGCCTCACTCTGGACACTGTCACTCACAGTGTTGTGTATTGTCTTAGTTGGTGCATTGAGCTAATCTACTTGACCATGAATCAGTGGTGGCTCTGGTTGTGTATTACACCCAGCTGTGGAGCTAAGATTCTCTGCCTGCTATTGTTTGATGGAAACTGTGACTAATGTGTAATTGGTCACTGGCAGTAGATTATGTCAACAGACAGCATTAAGCCACTAGACCTCTGTTAAACTGGACAGTTGCCTGTAGGTTTTAAACTGTGTCAAACAGTGAGTCTACCTTTTGCTCTCAAATAATCTGTCCTCTTAGTTTTACACGTGAAGACATAATCTGGCACAACTTGATAAGTCTTTGTAGCAGCACATTTGTACTTCCAGTGTATCATTGCAACATAACATACATATTACATACTGTGGGCCACATTTGAATGTTGTGCATGTAATATTTCCATGCAATGCATTTGCATATATAATATAAAACTTCAACAGCCGTTTTCTTCAATTTCACTTTTTGATCCCTCCCATGTTCAATGCTCCATAACTTTGCCAATTTTTGTAGCAGTCATATTTGTTGAAACCTTGTAAAGCACCCTACCAAACCTTTACAAGGATGTAAGAAAACAATGTTACAATTTTTCCGACTTATCACTCATTTGGTCAGCCGGGGTCACATATAGACGTATTAGTCCAAAGGACTTCAGGGCCACTTGGCCCATTTTTTAAAGTTTGCCTCGATTTTAGCAATAAATAAAAACTACTGAAGATATTTCAATAAATGAGATATCATTTTAAAGCCCTTGATCTGTGCAATCCAGTAATGTATAAAACTGCATTTCAAAATTTTGCAACATCATAACCAATGTAACCAATAACCTAGTAAAGCTTGCAGCCTAAAATCTGTATCCCCTTAATGACAATAACACCAAGAAATGTTTTCTCTGTCTTTTTCCAAAACTACATCTTGCTCTTGGATCACAAGTTGCATTGTTTTCATTAAGCTTCATTTACTTAGTACTAAAATATTGTAAAATAAATTGCCCACAAAGTGCAGAAATAATACTTGTGTATCCGCCACAGGTATATCTGCCACATGTGTATTCACCACACGTGTATTCACCACACGTGTATCCACCAGACGTGTATCCACCATATCTGTATCCACCACACGTTTATCCACCACACGTGTATTCACCATACGTGTATTTACCACACGTGTATCCGCCACACGAATATTCACCACACGTGTATTCACCACACGTGTATTTACCACACGTGTATCCACCATACGTGTATCCACCATACCTGTATCCACCACACGTTTATCCACCACACGTGTATTCACCATACGTGTATTTACCACACATGTATCCGCCACACGAATATTCACCACACATGTATTCACCACACGTGTATTTACCACACGTGTATCCACCATACGTGTATCCACCACATGTGTATCCACCATACGTGTATCCGCCACATGTGTATCCAACACATGTGTATCCACCATACGTGTATCCACCACATGTGTATCCACCACATGTGTATCCACCACATGTGTATCCACCACATGTGTATCCGCCACACGTGTATCCACCATACGTGTATCCACCATACATGTATCCACCACATGTGTATCCGCCACACGTGTATCCGCCACACATGTATCCGCCAGTCTGTTGTGTGTCAGAGAAGCGGAAAGGTACGATGATGGCGTCGGAGATGAAGGAAGCTCTGGAGCACAGCAAGGCTGCAGAGCTGAGTGAGAGACAGCTGCAGGACAAGCAGCGACTCAGTCAGCTCCTCGAGGAACAGAAGGCACAGCAGGCGAACCGCAGGAAGAGAATCATCGCTCCCGACGGTCAGCTCACTTGTCTTGTTCCCTCTTTCTAACTTAATCTTGTATGTGAATAATATAATGTTGTTCTTAAGGTATGACAACGTTGCTGAAGGTGGAGCTGGGCATCACCACTTGGCTTTTGTCATTACTTAAGCGAATATTTATTATTTAATATAAATATAGAAGAGACCACCTGTCTCAGGAGACCACTTGTCTCGAGAGACCATCTCTTTCGAGAGACCACTTGTCCTGAGAGGCCACCTGTCTCGGGAGACGACCTCTTGAGAGAGACCACCTGTCTTGGGAGACCACCTGTCTCGAGACCACATGTCTCGGGAGACCACCTGTCTTGGGAGGCCACATGTCTCGGGAGACCACATGTATCGGGAGACCACATGTCTCGGGAGACCACATGTCTTGGGAGACCACCTCTTTCGAGAGACCACCTGTCTCGGGAGACGTCTCAGGAGCCCACCTCTCTTGAGAGACCACCTCTCTTGTGAGACCACCTCTCTTGAGAGACTGCTCTGTTGGTGCAGGTTGTGGTCACCTGAGACAGGTTCTAGTGAATGTACACCATGCTCCTGTCGAAATGTTTTCTAATGTTTCTCAATGTTCCTCTTGCAGGTCACATTCCAAACTCTGTGGTGCGAGGTCAGATTGGCTACACGCTTCCCCCCGACCCCATCATGAATATGGCCCTCGAGTACATGGCATTTATGGCCGAGATGGTAAGCAGTGGTCTTTGGTCTTTCTTCTACAACCAACATGTGTACCATTGGCACAAACTCAATTGATCAGTTAACTTTCTGTGGGTGGTTTCTGGGCCCCACATTTATTATGCGTAGCAAGTTGATCATTGACATTTGTTTTACTTGTCTATGTTGTGAAACAGGAATCACAGTTGCTATCTTGTTAAATCATCAGCAGTGCCCAGTGCCCAGTGCCCGTGTCTACAATCACTTACTGCATGAAAATAAAGAGCACTGTCATTTACCAACTACACTTAGAAATGTTATTTATACCACTGCATAAACTAAACAAGGTGCAGCAAGTTCCTAGAATTGTAGGACATGACCCTTCAAGAACTTTGCTGTCACAGACATAACCCCTTTAGACAAAACCCTTCACAAACAAAACCCCACACAGACAGAACCCCTCGACATACAGGTATAACCCCTTTGGATAAGCCCCTAACAGACATAATCCCTCTGAACCAGTTCATTAACACATAACCCCTTTGAACAAAACCCCTCACATTGATAAGCCCTCATCTATTTTAAGGTGGATTTATACATGATTAACTAGATCATTGTTATTTCTTCTGTACAATACATATGAAGTGCCAGTATATGACTGAATAATGTTAAATAAATTGCAGGGAAACAAATGTCATGGTTGAGTAAACTCTGAGTACGTGCTGCATAAAATGTGAACCTCAATGAACTTGATTCATGATGGATTAAATTAATTCACGAATGATTTTATATTTCTCCTCTGTACTTAGAAATTGCTGTGATGAGGTTGACTTGTACACACACATATGTCAATTGAAAGTTGTTGACACTTTCAGTAGGTCACATCATGTTGGCTAAGCTAAGTGAGAAACCAACATCTCCTCACACTAGGTAGCTAAGTGAGAAAAAAAAAATGTATTTTTCATACTAGGTAGCTAAGTGAGAAACCAAAAGTGTTATCTTTTCATACTAGGTAGCTAAGTGAGAAAAAAAAAATGTATCTTTTCATACTAGGTAGCTAAGTGAGAAACCAAGTGTTATATATTCATACCAGGTAGCTAAGTGGGAAACCAAAAGTATATCTTTTCATACTATGTAGCTAAGCGATAAAAAAAAATGTATTCTTTCCTACTAGGTAGCTAAGTGAGAAACCAAAAGTGTATATTTTCATACTAGGTAGCTAAGTGAGAAACCAAAAATGTATCTCCGCATGCCAAGTAGCTAAGTGAGAAACCAAAAGTATGTCTGCTTATGATAAGTAGCTAAGTGAGAAACCAACAGTGTATCTCCTCATACTAAATAGCTAAGTGAGAAACCAAAAATGTATCTCATACTCAGTAAACAAAAGTGTACATCCTCATACTGAGTAGCAATATGAGATATCAAAAGTGTATCTCTTTAAACATAGTAACCAAGTGAGAAACAAACAGTGTATATCTCCTCACATGATGAAACCTTCACATTTTAGCAAGGGGCGGCTGACTGGAAAAATATTAAAAGGAGAAATATGATCTCGTGGAAAGACAAACTGACCTCGCGAGGTTTCCACTCAACGGCTGTGTATGATGATGAGAGTGAATCACTTGATGACTTTACATCGCCAGAGGTAGACAGTAGTTAAGTGCAGGGTAGTTAAGGCTGGTCTCAAGTGACAGAGGCTGATGTAATGTAGTCAGACCTTAGGCATCAACCTGCACATTCACACTCAGTCACTCACTCGGTCACATTCACATGCACTTTTACCATCCAAGTTACTGGCATCAACCTGTGCATTCACACTCAGTCACTCACTCGGTCACATTCACACACACTTTTACCATCCAAGTTACTGGCATCAACCTGTGCATTCACACTCAGTCACTCACTCGGTCACATTCATACACACTTTTACCATCCAAGTTACTGACATCAACCTGCACATTCACACTCAGTCACTCACTCGGTCACATTCATACACACTTTTACCATCTAAGTTACTGGCATCAACCTGCACATTCACACTCAGTCACTCACTCGGTCACATTCATACACACTTTTACCATCCAAGTTACTGGCATCAACCTGTGCATTCACACTCAGTCACTCACTCGGTCACATTCACACACACTTTTACCATTCAAGTTACTGGCATCAACCTGTGCATTCACACTCAGTCACTCACTCGGTTACATTCACACACACTTTTACCATCCAAGTTACTGGCATCAACCTGTGCATTCACACTCAGTCACTCACTCGGTCACATTCACACACACTTTTACCATCCAAGTTACTGGCATCAACCTGTGCATTCACACTCAGTCACGCACTCGGTCACATTCACACACACTTTTACCATCCAAGTTACTGGCATCAACCTATGCATTCACACTCAGTCACTCACTCGGTCACATTCACACACACTTTTACCATCCAAGTTACTGGCATCAACCTGTGCATTCACACTCAGTCACTCACTCGGTCACATTCACACGCACTTTTACATCATGGCTCTTCCGCTCACTCGCACGCACGCGCAGACACACATACACAAACAGGCATAAAAACCAGACACACGCAACACCCAAACACACACTACATAGTCAGTAATTCACTCATTCATCCACTCGTATTCACTCACCAATCCACTCACCCACAGGTCAGTTTCGTGCATGCATGCGTGCACAAACACACATACACATTCAGTCACTCATCATGTGAGTTCTAGAATAAATCATGCCACATTTTTGCCATACAGAATATTGCAGTAGCACTTAGTTTTTGAACAAAGCCACAGGTGAAGCTCCTCAGACATAACTGAATATGTAAACAAGTCTGCATAGTTTCAGTCCTTTACAGCCTGTTTTGCTGAAAAGTACAACTGATGACTTTGTATGGAAACTACTCACTTTTTATTTCATGAGCAATGAGCTCGAGTTGCTTATCCGGTTACATATTCTGAAACTAGATTTTCTCTTATCATTTTCCCTATAGAAATAAGTTAGGCTAGATAGGCATTGGAGTATGTTCTTTGTAAATTTAATAGTTGTGAAGATGTCTCCTTCAATTTCTTCAGACCAATATGAAAAAAACAATTTTTTGGCAGCAAGAGATTGAAACATTTCCAGTTTTCCTCACACTCGGATTTATACAAGTCACAAATAAATATTATTTTTTCCTTCTCATGTCATAAGAACATCTAAGATCGGCTGCCTTTAGAGGGAGTAGTCTGTTTGTTTCTGTTGTAAAAGCTTATCACAGTATTAATTGTGTGTAACCTTCAGTTCAACAGTTTAACACAATTCAACAATGCTTTTACAAAAGTCGCTGAGTTGTCATTCTGATGCCAGAATAGTGAACTCAGAGAGGTTGTGACCCGACGGGGATGTGATGATGTCTCTATCACATGATGTACAGATCCAACTCTTTAGTAATTGGACCTCGACGTAAAAAACGGTGCTGTCATATTAACAAACTGTTTCCTCCCGAAAATATCAACAACAACAAATGGTTCATTAAAACATATTTGTGTGGTCATAATAGATAGGACAGCCTCCCTTTAACATATAGGACAGCCTCCCTTTAATAGATAGGACAGCCTCCCTTTAACAGATAGGACACCCCCTTTTAACAGATAGGACAGCCTCCCTTTAACATATAGGACAGGTTCCCTTTAACAGATAGGACAGCCTCCCACTAACAGATAGGACTCCCTGCCTTCAACAGATAGGACAGCCTCCCTTCAACAGATAGGACAGCCTCCCTTTAACAGACAGGATTCCCTGCCTTCAACAGATAGGACAGCCTCCCTTCAACAGGTTGGTAACTGGAAACAGAAATTTTATTCTGACCTACGTTGTGGGTTTCTAGCAGACGCAGAAGGTTAGACATGGCTCCGCCATCACACCAGAACTCGAGCTGAGAATAGCGGCGTCGTCATCTGTGCATCCACCAATCACTGTCCCTGACGGTGTCTCAGACCGTTCCCACTCAAGGACACCAGTGTCACAGATGGAAGTCGAGTCCCAAAGTAAGCCTCATAATCTAATTACAGTGAATATTCGACCTAGCTTATATATGTGTGTATATATGTTATGACTTTTTTCCTAGATGCTTTGCATCTCGGGCGCATAACTTTCATGGGTTTATCTACGAGTTTAGGAAGGATTCGGGGCACTTTCATTTTTCCACAAAATTCACATGGGTTAAGGGTTTGTATTGGTTAAAGGGTCATACAGTACGTTTGATGAGTGTTCGCAGTACGATGCAGGCATCACAAAATATCACTGGGCATTTGACCAGGCTGTGAAATTGTAGGTGGGCCAGATGATTAGTTAGAACATTGGACTGGCTATCCAGTGAAGTTACGGCAAAGTTAAGGTTTTTAATGAAAGGAATGTTAGTTGGCTACATCGCATTTATTTTCATCACAAATCATGAGTTTGTGACAAATTTGCAAGACATTGTTGTTTGTGCAGTAACATAACATGGACTGGCAGAGCTGATGTCGTGCGATAACAGATGCTGATCTTGAGCTATGCAAGACCGTAGTTTGCCAAATATCAACCTAAAAACACCTGCAGAGTTATATTCAAACCGTCTCGTATAGTAATTAATTTCTGGAATACAGCTAGGCATTATTCCAAAATATTTATATGAACACTTGAGAAATAATACAAGCTAAAACATCAAACATTTTCCTGGATTATCACCTACGTTCCACGGAGGGGTGTGGCTGGTGGGAGATGTAGCTGTATTGCTGACAATTCAGAGAAAATTATCCCAGTATTTACAGTGATATGTTTTGATGAAGGTTTGTTCTGTCACTCAGATAGTGTCCTCAGCTCGGCGTCTCTCTCTCCTGAAACAAAGCTAGAGGTTGACAAGGTAAGTTGTGTGTTCACGTCACGTGTCTTTCTGCTTATCAGTTCCACCACTGTGATGAACAGTAGTCGACTTGGACCTTTGATTCCTGTTTTCTTTTCTCTCACTACTCTTGCACTGCTCTCTCCACCAACCATCTCCACTCCCCACTAACTTTCACTTTCATTTTCCCAATCCCTCCACATTTTAATATGTGGTTAAGATGTGGAATATTTTGTACATATTACAAATGTCATTACTCACTAAGTGTATACATTTGTTTTGAGCATTTGTAATTGATAAAAGCAGGATTCGTGCTTTGCTGCATGGCCTATAAATCTATTAGCTTTATATATCATAGCATTGTACACAGCTGATTCTACCATTGGTTTTATTAGGTTGTAAAAACTGTACATGAGACAATTGTGAAACTTGTTCACAGCCACTGCCATCATGCCATTGATGTGCTCATCAAAATCACCTACCGTATTCATTCTTTTTAGCGTACAGTACTCTTACAAAATATTCTTAAGGTAACAAAAATTCTGTGTATGCGCCCCTGACATATACACCCTCCTGTGCAAAGCAACAATGCAAGACAAGTGTAGATTGAAATAGGCCAACTTAATGGCATTTAGCTTTATTCATTTACATAACTCATAAACTACAACATAAATACATCAATACATATTCACAGCAAGCATGCTGGCCCCAATGGTATTGCTAACCAATATCTACAAGTCCTAGACGTATTACCAAACACCAGTACTAACTATCTCACGACACTATATTTACCATTGATACCGTATCGGTGGGGGTCACTCCACCACCAGGTCACCTAAAATCAAATGTGACCGACCCCCACCAACTAAACGCCTCGCATTGTTACCGACATTGATGTAATTAAAAACCACACCACAACCGTTGGAATGTAGCTATTAAACCGATTTCATAAATACATGCCATATACGTAAGATACCTTTGCTGTCTCCGCCCCTGTCAGAGACGTAGGTATATCTTAACGCTACTATATAGTTAAGAAACCGCTGCTGCCTCAACCCCTGTCAGAGACATATCCCTACTGCTAAATTCTAGAAACACTGCTCCCCTATACAAGTAAGATATACCACTGCTGTCTCTGCCACTGTCAGAGACTTGGGTACATCTTTCAAACTACCATCTAGCTAAGATACCATTGCAGACTCCGGCCCTGTCAGAGACCTGGATATCTACCCTCTAGAAACACTGCCCCATCTATAGTTTGCCCCCTAACTAATCATGCTATCCTAATATATTTCCTGAACACGTCTGATGCCCAACGACCTGCAGCTCTAACCTGTGCATCAGACTCACCCCTTAATGCTGCCGACGTTACAGCACCTATCCTGAAGCTATGCCCCTTAAAAACTTTACTGCTAAAACCGCAAAATTTCAGCAAATACTTTAGCAACAAATCAAATTCCTGTGCAACATCGGCGTCCCATCCATATATGCAAATAACGGGGCCTATACTGGCCCCCTAGCCTGCTGAAATTCAGTAAGCCAACTAGGTGGGTGAATGGATGTGCCTGGGACACAACCCCCGTTAACCTGCAATGACTGCGAGCCCCTTCTGTTTATCAAAGCAGTGTGAAAATGACAAAATGGTGACGCCACATGGTGGAAATGATGTGTATTTTTAGTCCAAGGTCCAAGGGACTATTGCCATCACTCTGCGTCCGCCTTCCACCATCCGCCATTAGCTGCCGTATCTCAGAAACCGTTCAGCAACTTTTTCTCTAATTTTGCATAGACATATCTTGGGGCACTGCCACTATGCACAAGAAATCTGTATTTGATTGAATCATTTTAAGGGCTCCTTAGGGCCTCCAAGGACCCCAAGACTGGTAAAAATGTAACATTTGGCCTATTTTTTCAAAAACTTTTCAACTTTTTTTCTAATTTTGCATAGATGTATCTTAGGGTGCTGCCACTATATACAAGAAATCTGTATTTGATTGAATCATTCTAAGGGGCCCCCAAAGTGCAAAAGGTTTACATTATCTAGTGATGTGGTTTTGAGAAGGACCCTTGAGACCACCCCCAACAGTTGATGTTGTGTAATGTTCCAGAAAGTCAAAAGCTGTGACTAATCTCTACAGCCTAGGCCATTGAGACCTTGACTAATCTTTAATTGGTCACAGCACCCAGGCAGAGTAGACACACTTGACCCCTGTTAGACTGAACAGTTGCCTAACACTTTTAAACTGTATCTTCAAAACTATTGATTTTCTATAATTGCAAGTTGTGTTTATTTTGATGTTCATTTAATTATTATAAAATGGTGTGACTGTGGTGTCTATTGGTTAAAGATGTATTGTCTGTAGAAACCTGTAGGTGACAAACATAGACAATTAATATTCTGTCACCTGTAGGTGACAAACATAGAAAATTAATATTCTGGAGAGTGAAATATCCTACACTTTATTTATATCAAATGCATTCTACTGTTCTGTTTATGCTTGCCATGCCTTGTGTAGACATGGTACTGTGTAAATCAATTGTATCAATATAGACTAATAATTACAGATTCACAATACAGTTGACACCTGAAACAACCAAATGTCAACCATTAGAAGAGTTGACATAGTTAAGGCACAATAAAGCCTTTTGTGTCAAGACAAATACAATTCAACCAATACCCCTATCTGAACACTGCCTGTTCTTCACCTATTACATTCGCTTTGTTTAGGTATGTGGTTCTTTTTATAGAAAATTTTAGTTTCTTTCTGTACCTGTCTACGTATGATAACCATTTGTCCGCCCTGCTCACAATAAACATCACATGAATGATAAAAGGAAGTTCACTGCCACTTAACTTGTGGATTATTATAAACTGTTCTGCTACTGCTTGGTCGACAGTTAATTAGTGGGTAAAGTTCAAATACATCAGCACGTTTTTTATACCTGCATGGTAGTTTAGGCTCAGTAGTGTGCTGGCAGCTACTAAACCTATCAGCTTGTGTGAAAAGGAGAGTTGGCAGAACTAACTTCAAAGCACCATTGTATCCATTTAGCCAGGCAGCAGTCACACTGTCCCAGGGTCTGCTGCTATGTTTATATAATAATTATATAGGCTTAATGATCCCAATACACCAATCTGTTGGCACAATGTCAGATAATAGAACTAGGTTAAACATCTTAACAATAACTATAATTAGTTCTGTGGGACTGTTTTTTTCAAAAACTGTTCAGTAACTTTTTCTCTGATTTTTCATAGACATTTTATGTGGTAGTGCCTGCTATTGTTTGATAGACTCCTGCTAAACTGGACAGTTGCCTGTAGGTTTTAAACTGTGTCAAACAGTGAGTCTACCTTTTGCTCTCAAATAATCTGTCCTCTTAGTTTTGCACATAAAGACATAATCTAGTATTACTTGGTAAGTTTTTGTAGCAGCACATTTGTACTTCCAGTGTATCATTGCAACATAACATACATATTACATACTGTGTGCCACATTTGAATGTTGTGCATGTAATATTTCCATGCAATCCATTTGCATATATAATGTAAAACTTCAACAGCCATTTTCTTCATTTTTACTTTATGACCCCTACCATGTTCAATGCTCCATAACTTTGCCAATTTTTGTAGCAGTCATAATTTTTGAAACCGTGTAAAACACCCTACCAAACCTTTACAAGAATAAGAAAACAATGTTACAATTTTTCCGACTTATCACTCATTTGGTCAGGGGTCACATATAGACGTATTAGTCCAAAGGACTTCAGGGCCACTTGGCCCATTTTTTAATATACATGGCGCCATTTACGTGTACTTTTGTCACTCTGAATTAGAATTTGTCACACTGATTTAGAAAACACAATTTTGTCAATTATTTATGGTTACCAAGTATTTAAAACTATTTCACATTGGAGAGATCAGTTAGAAGACAAACGATCTGCATGACAGTGCTGCTTGCAGACACGGACAAAGTCAAAGAGCAGGCCATGCCATCCTCTGCATACATTCAAGTTTAGTTTAGCCTGGATGACACATGTCAACGTAACTGAAGCTAACTGGAAGTGATTTATACATCCATGTGATGGCGATTTTGTGGCCAAAGGGATATACTGGAACTTTGCAAAGGCTGCAGATGCAGGTGGAACTTTCTTTCTGGTATTGTCAATGGTTGACAGGGAATTACAATAAATGATGGATCCAGTGATCAGTTTTAGTCACAAACCGACAACAGACCCTGCTAAAAAAGGGGGTGTATGCTAATTAGGGGTTGTACGCTAAAAAGAACGAATACGGTACCTACAGCTCTTTTCAAACGCATGCTTTTCATACACATGGTGCCCATCAATATTGACCAAAATACACGTTTTTTTCTGTATCTACATGTGTTATGTGAATAAAAATGGTAAAAAATCACTCCGCTAACTACACTGTTGAAAATGTGTAATTTCACTGCCAATACATTTGCCTGATCTATTTCACTCAGT
The DNA here is from genome assembly GCA_020002185.1 of Paraescarpia echinospica. Lineage (NCBI taxonomy): Eukaryota > Metazoa > Annelida > Polychaeta > Sabellida > Siboglinidae > Paraescarpia > Paraescarpia echinospica. The sequence continues at coordinate 55,853,248 of CM034536.1, forward strand.
TCACATAAAAAGTAATTGTTTTCAAATATACCCATTTTCAAGGTTCTAAATTCTTTAACACAACAGGAAGGTTAATGTTTCAGTAACAAACCTGCATCATTTTGAGCTGTTTATTTAATTAATAGTGATCCATTAGACTTGTTTCACTACCAGTTGTACCAATGATAATCATTAATGTGGGCCCTAGATTTGGAACTATTAGTTAATCTAGTGACCAGCAGGGCCCCCTCTAAATTACACCTGCCTTATCAGTTGTAATTACCCATCTTGGCCAGTCATCTGCCAGTCAAGACAGGCAGACAGGGCTAAGCCCCTGCCCTGCACCTTACCATGTGTGTGTGGCATGTTGCAGGCAATGGCTGTGGTTCTTCCGGATATCTTACAAGATCTGCTGGAGGAACTCTGGTTCCCCTTCAGCTACATCCCGCCCATGTCCGAACTCATCGACATGTTCATGGAGCTCCTCGAATCAGCCGATCCCGACACCGTGCACGCACAGATCTGTAAATACCTTATCCAGATCTACGGGTAAGTCTTCAGTCCTGAGACCTTGCACACAGATCTGTAACTACCTCGTCCAGATCTACATGTAAGTTATCAGTACCATGTCGATGATGAATATGGATACAACCCAAGTCATATTGAGATTATTATTCTGCAATATACAAATGACTTCAAGTTGTTCATATGTGGAGAGTGGTGAAATAGTGGTGAAATAGTGGCTAAAGCTTCTCACTCTCAATTGAGAGATCCTGCATTTGAATCCCCTTGTTTTGAACCTTGTGCAAGTTTGTTCACTCTGTGTTGCTTCAGTTCAATCAGCTATAAAGGGATCGATCTGGAAAAAGACATGCATGTACACTTTGGGCACATTAAAGATTGAACTGTGCCTTTTCAAATTATTATGTGCCCCCAAATAAGGTCATTAAAATTGTATTAATTAATTTGCATGATAGTATGATCGCTTAAATAACCACGTAAGTGTGAACATTACATTTTTTAATAGTAGGCATGTAATCATGTTATTATTTAGCGTGTCTGAATTCTATTCAGTACTGTTTGCGCGAAATATTTCTGGGAACATAATGTATATATACCACCAATATCAGCAAGCTCAGAAATGTTTTTTTCTTCAAAATCTGTAACGTTACAAAACTAGGTGCAGTCTGGATAGGTGTGCCCCATTTTTCGTGGACTGGTCATGAAACTAGTCTACTGCTGCATGGATAGGGAGATTCTAACTGAGAAATACGATGTGGCATTTTGTGACATTGAAGGTCAACGATTCACATACGAGAGAACACCACCTAAAAAATTCAAAGAACGATGTTGATTAAACATCAACAAACTTATTTATTCACTGATACACAGATGTATTCATATGGAACAGCCTCACCCAGTCTGTGGTTGAGGGTCCATCGGTGCAATCTTTTGAGAGGAAATTAGATTATAAGTTGTGGCAAAATCACCCAATTAAATTTGCCTAATTAAATTAGACTACCAATATACAGTAATACTATTGCATGAAAGACTAGAACAGAGCATTTTTTCAAAGTTTATGACCCTGGGTGACGGGGGCATTTGTAATGAATGTACTATTTGTGAGCCTTGCTGACAATGGCATGATTTATAAACATGCTTTTTAAAATGTTTTTAATTTTTTCGATTATAATGAACTCCAATTGTAATATTTAGCAAACATACATGCATTTTAAAATGTGCACATAGTGTAGGTGTATGGATGGATATTATTTGTATAGATTTGAACGGAGTGCACTTTGTTCGACAAAACTTGGAAGTTTACGATGGGCGATAATATGGTGTCGGTGGCAACAAACGCTATTCACGGTGCTCGTCTAAAGCTTATAAACAGTGTTAATGACAGGCAAGGGATAGGCAAGGCACAAGGGTATTGATTAGACTGTTCTCAATGTCCAGTCATCAATGTAAGATGTGATTTAAACAACTCTCATTCAGTTTGTTGTCCGCACGGCCGGCAGACTAGAGCAAACTGGAGCGCTATTTGGGCCTCAAAATGCGCTAAGACACAATATTTTTATAGCATAAATATGCCTGGGATTATGTGGAATGATTTAATTATTGTATGCATCTTTTGGGCAAATGCGACAAAAACGTATGCGGCATTCCACCGCACAACAGCGTCATTGACACATTTCCGCTGTCCAATTGAATCCCTGGCTGTGTGACTGAGTACCTGGCTATAGTGATGGGTATTTGTATAGGAATAATCTTCGGACTTTAATTGCAGCAGGATCGAGTGTTTCCCAGAGAAGTGAAGATAGTGTTTGATTGAATAGGTCTGCCAGGGAGTAAAGTATAAAGCACTTTGAGCAGTCCTATGGATTGGATACTGCGCTGTATTCTTCTTTGTCATTCGCCCAGACTGTTACTCTGGTTTCTCATATGTAGGTTGCTGTACGCCGCAGATTTTCCAGAAGGCCAAAGATCTTATCTTTCACTTATGTCTCTGAATGTCTCATTCTGGGATATTGGACAATCTTGAAGAAAGTACATAAGAACGTTTGCCTTGTTTCTGCAGACACTTTGGTTACACGGAGAAGACCCTGAAGAATGTGGTAGACCACCTGGTGGAGCAGCTGGCCAACCAGCAGGCCCAAGTGCGACGCAACTGTATCCTCGCACTGCAGAATCTTGGATTGAAGAAGACTGAGATAGTCTCAAAGATCGTGCCCATGCTTAGCAGCACAAACGTGAGTTTGCTGTCTCCCTGTCTCCCTGTCTCAATCCTGTGTACCGGTACTCCTGGCCTCCCTGTCTCCATCCTGTGTACTCCTGATTTCCCTGTCTCCATCCTGTGTACTCCTGGTTTCCCTGACTCCATCCTGTGTACTCCTGGTTTCCCTGTCTCCATCCTGTGTACTCCTGGTTTCCCTGTCTCCATCCTGTGTACTCCTGGTTTCCCTGTCTCCATCCTATGTACTCCTGGTTTCCCTGTCTCCATCCTGTGTACTCCTGGTTTCCCTGTCTCCATCCTGGGTACTCCTGGTTTCCCTGACCTTTTTCTTCGGTATCCCTCTTAGTTCCCCGTCTCCGTCCCCTCTCTATCCCTCTTCGTTGTGTGTTTCTCATCCATCCCTCTCTCACTTACTCTCTCTACATCTCTCCACTCCTGATCCTACACCTTCCTTTCTTCTCTCCCTTTTAAGACGTTGGAAGAAGAGTAACACTTTTTTCGAAATTCATCGTGTGTTACCAGATGTTAGACAATTGTTCACAACATTATGAGTATTTTCCACGATTGTTCAAAATTACGTAAACCATTCAGAGCTCATTTGGGGAGTTTTACCCATACTCCCACGCCAGGGATTCCTCAAGTTAAGCTCAGCCGATAGTTTTGTAGCCTACCAGATTTACCTATTTAGGTTTTGGCTGTTACATGTAGGTCCTAGTGTTTGGGAAATATAAATTATTATTAGAATACACAGTACCACTCGGCCGCTCATGAGAATGGTCAAACAAGTAATTATATTGGGAATCCCTAGAGTTGTGGGCAATGTTCTTACAGCTGGTACAATCGCGACTGAACAATTACTGACAAAAAGTACAACTGTTTCCACTAACATCTGTACATAGCATATGATAAGCTGCCAGGAGTAGCACACCTGGCTGGCAGAGATGGTTTTATCTAGCTTGCAATAATTGTGGAAAATAGTGTTGTGAAAAACTGTTAAAATTTATGTAATCTTTGTTATATGTTAGGTAGGAAACTTTGGGGAACCGTCTGTGTAAGTAAGATAAATGTACTTCTACGAGACTGTCTGTCTATCCATCCATCCATCCATATTGTATCCATCCGGTCTTCTGTCCATACTTGTTCATCCATGTGTACTTGTATCCGTCTATTCTTCCATCCATCCATCCATCCATATTTGTATCCGTCCGTCTGTCTATACATATCCATCCATGCATTCTTGTGTCCGTCTATCTATGCATTACTTCTAACCATCAGTCAGTCTGTCCATCTGTAGTTGTGTCTATCCATCCACCTGTTCACACTTGTACCAGCCCGTCATCCACCTGTCCACACTTGTACCAGCCCGTCATCCACCTGTCCACAATTGTACCAGCCCATCATCTACCTGTCCACACTTGTACCAGCCCGTCATCCACCTGTCCACACTTGTACCAGCCCGCCATTCACCTGTCCACTCTTGTACAAGCCCATCATCCACCTGTCCACACTTGTACAAGCCCATCATCCACCTGTCCACACTTGTACCAGCCCGCCATCCACCTGTCCACTCTTGTACAAGCCCGCCATCCACCTGTCCACTCTTGTACAAGCCCATCATCCACCTGTCCACACATGTACCAGATGTCATCCACCTGTCCATACTTGTACCAACCCGTCATCCACCTGTACACACTTGTACCAGCCCGCCATCCACCTGTCCATACTTGTACCAACCCGTCATCCACCAAGTCCCCTTCTCTTGCAGTACTCGCGTCGTCGTGCTGCCACCCTGTCGCTGCGGGAACTGACCGGCGTGTCCAACAGTGAGCACTTGACCGGGCTCATGCTGCACATCACCATGCTCAAGGACATGGAGAAGAAGAAGCCGATCCGATGGAGAAGTCAACGCAGCAACAAACTACCAAACGCCCTCTCACCCTCCCTCGTTGACCCCAGTCATGTAACCCATGTCACGAGGGCGGGAACCCCCGAGGAGGGGGAGGGAATGGAGGAAGAGGAGTGTGAGGTGCAAGTGTGGAAGAGGAGCGTCGACCAGATGGTGGTGATGCCACAGGGGAAAGAGGAGGGGAAGAGGATAGACTCACCCAGGGAGGAGAAGAGGGACTCGCCCAGGGAGGAGAAGAGGGACTCGCCCAGGGAGGAGAAGATGGACTCGCCCAGGGAGGAGAAGATAGACTCGCCCAGGGAGAAGATAGACTCGCCCAGGGAGGAGAAGATAGACTCGCCCAGGGAGAAGAGGGACTCGCCCAGGGAAGAGGAGAGGGAGGACGAGAAGGAGAGGGAAGAGCAGGTGGAGATAGTCAGGTGCGTCATGAAGGTGAGTTGAATTTTTTAACCTAAACTTATGCATGGGTGGATCTTGGGATACCACCCGTTCTTCCATTTTACGACCACTATTATTTTGTTGTTGATTCTGTCGTAGTGTTTTTTTAAGACTGAGTCCTCCGCTCGGTGAGTCCACGACTGGTTTTTTCCGTTTCCCTGCGTGGGATCTTTTACTTCCCCTGGCATAGACACCAGATAGAAGGGACCAACGGATTATAGCATCTCTTCTGAAAGACACGGGCAATATGAGGTGAATTAAATAGCCTAACCCTTTCAGACTTTGATACGTAATATTACATACCAAAAATAAAAGCCGTTGCGACTCTGATACGTATCATTACGTATAGTGAATTTTCTGCAGAAACGGGTGTTTAGAGGCATCTATATGCGACTTTACAGTAATGCCAGATCGAGGCAGCCATGTGCTTCACAGGTAATGGTGGCATTGCTTATTTTCGTTGGAAATGACGCGACATTTTCATCAAAAATCGTTGCAATTTGTCACGGTTTCAGCTCAAAAAAATGGCAGAAGCGAACAGCGCTGCACATGTGTATTTTGATGCATTATTTGAGGCCAAAAACGACAACGAATTCGGTGGATTTTAAGCTGATACGGATAAACAAATGTGACTAGAGCTGATGCTTTCACAACTTCTAGCAGATCGCATGGGGAATGAAGCTATCGAAGATGAACTTAGACACATCCGATTTCATGTCCGATTGGCAACAAAATGGCGTCGACCAACTTTGAATCCACGATGCGTTTAAACAAAGTAATCATTAATATCACGATTCGGATTATCTGCCTGAATTTGGACTAGAATGATGAGTGGAACTCTAGTGTATTTTGATAGATGGATTCTGCGTTCTGAGACACTGTCAATATGCGTGTAAAGAATCCGCCAAATAATGCACTGACACCGACTGACAGTGCGGCAAATTGTCTTCTCTGTTTTTTGGTGACATGTTCACCAATTGCTGATTTTAATGACAACTATTGAATCCATGTGAGAAATAGGATTCAACAGAACACATTCTTATCACGGAAATTATATAAAGTCTGAAAGGGCTAAGTTTCGACACAGCAGCCGAACCAGTACAGAACCACTGCCCGGCCGGCACCAGGATTCGAACCTCGGTCACTCCGAATGACAGTCCGGCACTCTAATGCTGCATTTCAATGGGCTCATTTATATCGTAAACACGACTTGGCGAACTGGAAAGTTCACGAGCTCCTCCAGCTTACCACTTGTAAATTTATGCAACTGGGTCAAGTAGGGGTTACGAAGTCGTATTCATGGTATACACGAGGTGATTGGAACGCAGCATTACCATTCGACCACTTCGCCCTACTACAATTCAGGACCTGTACTGTCCCACCCATGAGACAGTACACAGTAACATGACATACGCACGCACGTACGCACGTCGCAAACATGGTGGAGAAGATCCTATTACATTATTGTATATAATGTGCCTACAACAGTATGCATGGGTGGATCTTGAGATCTGCCACAAACGGGACAGTGCAACGTAACAACATACACAGGGATCTATGCTCACAGTTTTACAATATTATTTTAATTTGAATACATTTCATACGATTTAATACATGAATCATTACACGTATCAGTTGAGTATAAACATGTGAAATGAGGAAGACAGTGAAAGTCTTTCAACTTATGTAAAGTTTTTATTCCCCTTATGATAGCATGCATGCATCCATGCACGCACGCACACATGACTGCATACAGGGTGAAGAGGTTCCTCAATTGTCTTCGTTCTGTTATTTTTCCGTGTAAAATCTACTACAATCTTAGTAATAAGCTTTTTTTATTTATGCATGTAGCACAGTGTATTCTTAGCTATAAGCTCAACCTTTTTAATTTAACATTTTATCGTAGTTTATATTTTTCCTGTTTTTTTTACCAAACAATTCCAACAGGTTTTTTTAGAGAAATCGAAAGTGACACGATTGGTAGACGTAGTTACATGGACCAGTGTTCATTCTGCCTTGAGAGTGATTGTCTGCTACTTTTGCGTTGGTTCTGTTGTGAAGTCGCCCCTGTTGGATTCGGACCTGTTGAAGAAGTATATATCGAGTGGGGAGTTGACCCATGGCCGGGTGCAGCTGTGGAAGACCCACCCTTCCCCCTCAAAACACAAACAACACGCAAAAGCCGAGGAAACTGTAATTATCTAAATATAGTCAAGCTAGCATAAGTACTGTATGCCACACGTAGATGCTAAGTATCTCAGATGCCAAACTTTCAAGGGTGCATAGGAAGGATGCATAACGACAGTGACATGGGAACGAAATTCATATTGGGGGGCTAACGGAGCTTCAGTACCACTGAAAAATTTTCGCTGCTGCATACCTTCACATCTTCCCTCACCTTGTGGCTGTCTATGACATGGGAAGGGGGTGCTGTTGGAAATTTTTTGCCGCTGTAACTTCAGCTTCACCACTGTTTCGGCTGTGAACTCATAACATTACTGGGGGGGGGGGCAGAAAACAATATGTCTACCCTCCAATTGCACACACCTTTCATAATCAACAAAAATACACATTAATCGTCTCATAAAATTACATTTCCAACCACCATTGACGCTCGCCACAAAAACAAACATTCACGCTCACATTTAATGGGGGGGCAGAACCATATGTCTGCCCCTCAGAGAAATTCCAGGGGGCAGCTGCCCCCTTGTTCCCGCGATTTTATTTTTCAACATTATACGAAGCCATGGTTTGAAGATGGAGGTGGCTTTGCCACCTTGTCAGAATGAGCGAAGACTGTCCCATGCACCGTGCGCTGATGGCAACATCCCCGCAAGACCTGCCATACGACCTTGGCTCCCCATAGCAGAACTTTAATTTGACGTCCGATCACTGAGTGCCTTGCCACCGATCCCAAACAATTGCATGTCAACAGGAGGAGAGACACGTGAGGCTGTGCTGTTCCCCTGGGAGCTGTTTGTTATTACAGGCACAACAGACAAACTCACATTTTCTTTTTTAGTCCTTTGGGCCGAAGGTCCAACGGACTATTGCCATCACTCTGCGTCCGCCGTGGGCCGTGTGCCATTAGCAGCCATATCTCAGAAACCGTTCAGCAACTTTTTCTCTAATTTTGCATAGACATATCTTAGGGCACTGCCACAATGCATGAGAAATCTGTTTTTGATTGAATCATTCTAAGGGCTCCCTAGGGCCTCCAAGGACTCAAAAACTGGTAACAATTTAACATTTTGCCTATTTTTTCAAAAACTGTTCAGCAACTTTTTCTCTAATTTTGCATATACTTTTCATGTGGCAGTGTCACTGTACACAAGAAATCTGTATTTGATTGAATCATTTTATGAGCACCTAATGACCCCAAAAAGGACCCCAAAAGTGGTAAATTTTCACATTTTGCCTATTTTTTCAAAAATTCTTAAGTAACTTTCTATAATTTGGCATAGGATTTTATTTCTGTTTGTGCAAATTGTGTATTTTTACCTGCCCAAAGTATGGAATGGACCATACTGAGTAAAAAATATATTGAACTTTCTTGGCCACACCCCACATTTCCATTGTGACAAATAAAATGGCTGCCATCTTGAGCAAATATTGGCAAATTTGGAAACACTGCCATTCTTTCTTGAGCAGATATATAATCATAATTCTTGCAAATCCATGTTCTGTGTACGTTCTATTATGAAATGATCAGAGTATTTGTCCATATGTTTTGTTTTTATTTTTTTAATAATTTGTTTGTAAAGTGCAAAACAAAGCTGGTTTTTGGCAACAAATAAGCTTATATCTTTCCAATAATTGATGAATTTAAAAAAGTGGCCTTCATTTAACAGAGCAGCTGAATGCAACACTGAAAACTTTATTTGTCTAGCATTATTACTTTCAGAGATATCCCGTTTCCAAGTGCAGAAATTAATTTAAAAAAATGTTTTGTGAAAATTGCCATCAAAGCCAACTTCTCAAGTTAAACAATATTTATATCTAGTGTTTTGATTATTCAATTTTGGCAATGATTTATTGATCCATGCTTGTGATCAATTAATCTTATGTAATCAAAGATCACTTTGATTATATAAAATTAGGTTTGATTGAAATATCTACAATTACATTTTTATTAAATATATCATATGTCAACTACCACTTATGGCGTGCACTAGTATTGCCACCTAGCGATCAAACTTTACACACAAACCGATTATAGACTTGATAGGTTTGGCCAAACTGATGATCAGTTATGAAAATCATCTCATCAATGTTCATATCCACCTGCTGTCTCTCCACGTCACTTAGTGGAATAATATTTGGTGTTTTTGTTTCTCGCAAGGCGCACGAACCTGCACGGAAAATCAGCGTCCTCTGTAAACGTTCAAGTAGGGTCCACATCCATACGAGACGACAGAGCATCGTCGACAAGTCAAGACGCAAGAGTCACATCCACGATCTAGAGCACAAAGAGATCAGCGTGGAACACGATGCCCCGGTCGTTGTAGGTCATGAACAAGAGGCTGACCTACCCCCGTCACTCCCATCACGCAGCAGTCGACAGGAGAGTAAAGACGTGATAGAGGTGATTCAGGAAGAAGTGGAGGCAGACTCGGAGGAACCACCGTACCCTAGTAAGGAGCAGAAGGAAGCCGCCAAGACGGTCGTCGAGCCGGCAAAACCTGCTGAGAGAGTAACCAGGTTGACCTACATGAAGCGATCACGAATAAAGGTGTCCACTTCAAAGCATGGTTCGTTTTATGTAATTTTATTAAAACATTGTATTGTAATTCTGTGTGTGTGTGTGCGTGCGTGCGTGCGTGCGTGCGTGCGTGCGTGCGTGCGTGCGTGCGTGCGTGAGTGTGTGGTGTGAGTGTGTGTGAGTGAGTGTGTGTGTGAGTGAGTGTGTGTGGTGTGAGTGTGTGTGTGAGTGAGTGTGTGTGAGTGAGTGTGTCTAGTGTGTGTGAGTGTGTGTGTGAGTGAGTGTGTGTGTGAGTGAGTGTGTGTGGTGTGAGAGTGTGTGTGTGAGTGAGTGTGTGTGTGTGTGAGTGAGTGTGTCTAGTGTGTGTGGTGTGTGTGTGTGTGTGGTGTGTGTGTGAGTGTGTGTGTGTGAGTGAGTGTGTCTAGTGTGTGTGAGTGTGTGTGTGGTGTGTGTGAGTGTGTATGTAAGTGTATGAGTGAGTGTGTGTGGTGTGCAGACCTGCCTACCATTCCGGATTGTCTGGAATCATTCCGGAAATACACCTCAAATTACGGTATTATGGCGAGGGATGAAAATATTATGGATTCTTTCGTTGTCACAATGATTATCAATCACTTCCGTGCTCCTCAAATTTGGCTTCACTTTATTCAACAAGTGGCAGCATATATATGCTGCTTGTTGTGACATGGTTTTTCATTCGCTGCTTCTGGTCGTAATCTGACCAATAGGAAACAACGTTACAACAAATTCGCATTTCCGAGCTCATGGCGCTCAAACAAGACGAAGTCACGATTCACGCGGCACGAAATGATGGCGGGGATCGAAACGGCACCACTACCAGCCAAGAAGAAACGTGTGCTGCAAATGTTTATAACAGCATGCACGCAGACATTGTCAAGTTTAAAGAAGGGGGTCGGCTTTACATACTGCCGAATGCGTGAAAATAGTGTTCCTAGTTCACATGACATGGTCAGTGGTGGCCGGGATAATTGCAGGTACTGACTACGTCGTTAGCCTAGTACTAGTAACAGAGTAGTGGGTGTTGTACTTGTAGTGTTAGGCCAACTGACTACTAAGACTAAGTTAGTGTATTTATTGAGTTTAGTCTATCATTTACAGCCTGTAATACAGGGATAGGCTTATATGTGTAGAGTTGAGTAGACTAGACGATGTCGATGACTAGCGTAACGAAGTAATGGTTTTGCCGTCCCCCGGCATGACTTTGTGTTTGTCTTTGATCTAGTCAAGCTACTATACTGTGTAGTCTATAGCCTGGCCCTAGATATACCGGCTACTAATATTAATCCTAATGACACCACAAATAGACAATGAGGTGATGCATTGTTATAATTTGTCAAGTTTTTGTAGTCAACATGCTGTTTTTGAAATTTACATAAAATCAGAATTACAATGTGTATAGATTCATTTACATTACAGTTACGCTTCTTCACGTTTGATTTCCATCAATGCTGGTCATGAACATCTACCGTACCTTGTTAACTGAACGCTTCAAAACAATTATGTTTTGGGTGCAACTATCGTCATAGTCACATTATTAAAGTATTACTGACAGTGGTGTTCTTTTCGTGACAATATCTGACACGGTTCTGAACTATTACTGACAGCAGGCCTATATTCCTGAAAATCAGTGTAAATGGGAAGATGGATTACTGACAGGAAGTTTTTGGGATAGGCAGGTCTGGGTGTGTGATTGTGTGTGTGTGTGTGTGTGTAATTTGAAGAAAAACAGGATATGGAAACATAATATTTACAACTAGATTAAGGTAGTCAGAAACTGGAAAAATGCATTGCCTGCTTCCCTGCATCTCAACCCACGTCTCTCCCTCTGTCCACTCCTTTCTCCCCCTCTTTGCTCTCCTCTTTCCATCTGCTCTCCTACCCCCCTCTCTCTCTGTCTCTCCCTCCATCTCCCTTCTTTCCTCCCTCCCCCTCTCTTCCTACCCTTCCCCTCCTTCTCTCCCTTCCCCTCCTTCTCTCCCTTCCCCTCCTTCTCTCTCCCTTCCCCTCCTCCTCTCCCTTCATCCTTCCCTCCATTTCTCTCTCTCGCTCGCAATATTTCCAACCCACAATCCATGTGCCCCCACACTCCCTGACCGTGTGTGTTGTGCGTAGCAGCCAATATGTCAGTGGAGGAGACGGAGCTGGATCAGACGTCCCCCGGAGACACCCACAGGATGTCTGTCTCACCAACCATCTCGAGTCCCTCAACCGACAACCAGGAGGACCACAGCGGGTGAGTCACTTACATCTGTATGTTTATGTTGGGCGCATTTGCAGGATCTAAGCATTCTGATTGTGCAATCACGGCGTGCTTTCTTGATTTGGCTACCCACCTAGTATAGACTAGTGCCATATAATTTTAAGAAGTGAAATTAACACAAGACGCAACCAATGAATCTGTGCCATATGTAAATCTATCGCCAAACACAAAATGTTAGCCACAGTTACTGGACCTGCACAATCTGCTGATGTGTGCGCGATATGTGGATCTTTGAGTATCCAAGCATTGTGCAGCAAAATCCTATGCAGTCTGCAGATTGCACAGATCCAGCAAATGCGTCCAATATTAATACTCCAACTTGGGAACATTGTAAGTGCATCTCCGCCAAGGTGCACAGGTCCAGTCACCTCTCTCCAGGTTCACTCGCCTTGCACCTTTCATCTCCCCCAAGGTGCACAGATTCAGTCACCTCTCTCCAGGTTCACTCGCCTTCTTGCACCTTTCATCTCCTCCAAGGTGCACAGATCCAGTCACCTCTCTCCAGGTTCACTCGCCTTGCACCTTTCATCTCCTCCAAGGTGCACAGATCCAGTCACCTCTCTCCAGGTTCACTTGCCTTGCACCTTTCATCTCCTCCAAGGTGCACAGATTCAGTCACCTCTCTCCAGGTTCACTCGCCTTCTTGCACCTTTCATCTCCTCCAAGGTGCACAGATCCAGTCACCTCTCTCCAGGTTCACTCGCCTTGCACCTTTCATCTCCTCCAAGGTGCACAGATCCAGTCACCTCTCTCCAGGTTCACTCGCCTTGCACCTTTCATCTCCTCCAAGGTGCACAGATCCAGTCACTTCTCTCCAGGTTCACTCGCCTTGCACCTTTCGTCTCCTCCAAGGTGTACAGATCCAGTCACCTCTCTCTAGGTTCACTTGCCTTGCACCTTTCATCTCCTCGAAGGTGCACAGATTCAGTCACCTCTCTCCAGGTTCACTCGCCTTCTTGCACCTTTCATCTCCTCCAAGGTGCATAGATCCAGTCACCTCTCTCTAGGTTCACTCGCCTTGCACCTTTCATCTCCTCCAAGGTGCACAGATTCAGTCACCTCTCTCCAGGTTCACTCGCCTTCTTGCACCTTTCATCTCCTCCAAGGTGCACAGATCCAGTCACCTCTCTCCAGGTTCACTCGTCTTGCACATTTCATCTCCTCCAAGGTGCACAGATCCAGTCACCTCTCTCCAGGTTCACTCGCCATGCACCTTTCATCTCCTCCAAGGTGCACAGATCCAGTCACCTCTCTCCAGGTTCACTCGCCTTGCACCTTTCATCTCCTCCAAGGTGCACAGATCCAGTCACCTCTCCAGGTTCACTCGCCCTGCACCATTCATCTCCTCCAAGGTGCACAGATCCAGTCACCTCTCTCCAGGTTCACTCGCCTTCTTGCACCTTTCATCTCCTCTAAGGTGCCCAGATCCAGTCACCTCTCTCTAGGTTTACTCGCCTTGCAACTTTCATCTCCTCCAAGGTGCACAGATCCAGTCACCTCTCTCCAGGTTCACTCGCCTTCTTCCACCTTTCATCTCCTCCAAGGTGCACAGATCCAGTCACCTCTCCAGGTTCACTCGCCTTCTTGCACCTTTCATCTCCTCTAAGGTGCCCAGATCCAGTCACCTCTCTCTAGGTTCACTCGCCTTGCACCTTTCATCTCCTCCAAGGTGCACAGATTCAGTCACCTCTCTCCAGGTTCACTCGCCTTCTTGCACCTTTCATCTCCTCCAAGGTGCACAGATCCAGTCACCTCTCCAGGTTCACTCGTCTTGCACCTTTCATCTCCTCCAAGGTGCACAGATCCAGTCACCTCTCTCCAGGTTCACTCACCTTGCACCTTTCATCTCCTCCAAGGTGCACAGATCCAGTCACCTCTCTCCAGGTTCACTCGTCTTGCACCTTTCATCTCCTCCAAGGTGCACAGATCCAGTCACCTCTCTCCAGGTTCACTCGCCTTGCACCTTTCATCTTCTCCAAGGTGCACAGATCCAGTCACCTCTCTCCAGGTTCACTTGCCTTGCACCTTTCATCTCCTCCAAGGTGCACAGATCCAGTCACCTCTCTCCAGGTTCACTCGCCTTCTTGCACCTTTCATCTCCTCCAAGGTGCACAGATCCAGTCACCTCTCTCCAGGTTCACTCGTCTTGCACCTTTCATCTCCAAGGTGTACAGATCCAGTCACCTCTCTCCAGGTTCACTTGCCTTGCACCTTTCATCTCCTCCAAGGTGCACAGATTCAGTCACCTCTCTCCAGGTTCACTCGCCTTCTTGCACCTTTTATCTCCTCCAAGGTGCACAGATCCAGTCACCTCTCTCTAGGTTCACTCGCCTTGCACCTTTCATCTCCTCCAAGGTGCACAGATTCAGTCACCTCTCTCCAGGTTCACTTGCCTTCTTGCACCTTTCATCTCCTCCAAGGTGCACAGATCCAGTCACCTCTCCAGGATCACTCGTCTTGCACCTTTCATCTCCTCCAAGGTGCACAGATCCAGTCACCTCTCTCCAGGTTCACTCGCCTTGCACCTTTCATCTCCTCCAAGGTGCACAGATCCAGTCACCTCTCTCCAGGTTCACTCGTCTTGCACCTTTCATCTCCTCCAAGTTGCACAGATCGAGTCACCTCTCTGCAGGTTCACTCACCTTGCACCTTTCATCTCCTCCAAGGTGCACAGATCCAGTCACCTCTCTCCAGGTTAACTCGTCTTGCACCTTTCATCTCCTCCAAGGTGCACAGATCCAGTCACCTCTCTCCAGGTTCACTCGTCTTGCACCTTTCATCTCCTCCAAGGTGCACAGATCCAGTCACCTCTCTCCAGGTTCACTCGCCATGCACCTTTCATCTCCTCCAAGGTGCACAGATCCAGTCACCTCTCTCCAGGTTCACTCGCCTTGCACCTTTCATCTTCTCTAAGGTGCCCAGATCCAGTCACCTCTCTCCAGGTTCACTCGCCTTGCACCTTTCATCTCCTCCAAGGTGCACAGATCCAGTCACCTCTCTCCAGGTTCACTCGCCTTCTTGCACCTTTCATCTCCTCCAAGGTGCACAGATCCAGTCACCTCTCTCTAGGTTCACTCGCCTTGCACCTTTCATCTCCTCCAAGGTGCACAGATTCAGTCACCTCTCTCCAGGTTCACTTGCCTTCTTGCACCTTTCATCTCCTCCAAGGTGCACAGATCCAGTCACCTCTCCAGGATCACTCGTCTTGCACCTTTCATCTCCTCCAAGGTGCACAGATCCAGTCACCTCTCTCCAGGTTCACTCGCCTTGCACCTTTCATCTCCTCCAAGGTGCACAGATCCAGTCACCTCTCTCCAGGTTCACTCGCCTTGCACCTTTCATCTCCTCCAAGGTGCACAGATCCAGTCACCTCTCTCCAGGTTCACTCGCCTTGCACCTTTCATCTCCTCCAAGGTGCACAGATCCAGTCACCTCTCTCCAGGTTCACTCGCCTTCTTGCACCTTTCATCTCCTCCAAGGTGCACAGATCCAGTCACCTCTCTCCAGGTTCACTCGTCTTGCACATTTCATCTCCTCCAAGGTGCACAGATCCAGTCACCTCTCTCCAGGTTCACTCGCCATGCACCTTTCATCTCCTCCAAGGTGCACAGATCCAGTCACCTCTCTCCAGGTTCACTCGCCTTGCACCTTTCATCTCCTCCAAGGTGCACAGATCCAGTCACCTCTCTCCAGGTTCACTCGCCCTGCACCATTCATCTCCTCCAAGGTGCACAGATCCAGTCACCTCTCTCCAGGTTCACTCGCCTTGCACCTTTCATCTCCTCCAAGGTGCACAGATCCAGTCACCTCTCTCCAGGTTCACTCGCCTTCTTGCACCTTTCATCTCCTCCAAGGTGCACAGATCCAGTCACCTCTCTCCAGGTTCACTCGCCTTGCACCTTTCATCTCCTCCAAGGTGCACAGATCCAGTCACCTCTCTCCAGGTTCACTTGCCTTGCACCTTTCATCTCCTCCAAGTTGCACAGATTCAGTCACCTCTCTCCAGGTTCACTCTCCTTCTTGCACCTTTCATCTCCTCCAAGGTGCACAGATCCAGTCACCTCTCTCTAGGTTCACTAGCCTTGCACCTTTCATCTCCTCCAAGGTGCACAGATTCAGTCACCTCTCTCCAGGTTCACTCGCCTTCTTGCACCTTTCATCTCCAAGGTGCACAGATCCAGTCACCTCTCCAGGTTCACTCGTCTTGCACCTTTCATCTCCTCCAAGGTGCACAGATCCAGTCAATTCTCTCCAGGTTCACTCGCCTTCTTGCACCTTTTATCTCCTCCTAGGTGCACAGATTCAGTCACCTCTCTCTAGGTTCACTTGCCTTCTTGCACCTTTCATCTCCTCCAAGGTGCACAGATCCAGTCACCTCTCTGCAGGTTCACTCACCTTGCACCTTTCATCTCCTCCAAGGTGCACAGATCCAGTCACCTCTCTCCAGGTTCACTCGTCTTGCACCTTTCATCTCCTCCAAGGTGCACAGATCCAGTCACCTCTCTGCAGGTTCACTCACCTTGCACCTTTCATCTCCTCCAAGGTGCACAGATCCAGTCACCTCTCTCCAGGTTCACTCGTCTTGCACCTTTCATCTCCTCCAAGGTGCACAGATCCAGTCACCTCTCTCCAGGTTCACTCGCCATGCACCTTTCATCTCCTCCAAGGTGCACAGATCCAGTCACCTCTCTCCAGGTTCACTCGCCTTGCACCTTTCATCTCCTCCAAGGTGCACAGATCCAGTCACCTCTCTCCAGGTTCACTCGCCCTGCACCATTCATCTCCTCCAAGGTGCACAGATCCAGTCACCTCTCTCCAGGTTCACTCGCCTTCTTGCACCTTTCATCTCCTCTAAGGTGCCCAGATCCAGTCACCTCTCTCTAGGTTCATTCGCCTTGCACCTTTCATCTCCTCCAAGGTACACAGATCCAGTCACCACTCTCCAGGTTCACTCGCCTTCTTGCACCTTTCATCTCCTCCAAGGTGCACAGATCCAGTCACCTCTCCAGGTTCACTCGCCTTCTTGCACCTTTCATCTCCTCCAAGGTGCACAGATCCAGTCACTTCTCCAGGTTCACTCGCCTTCTTGCACCTTTCATCTCCTCTAAAGTGCCCAGATCCAGTCACCTCTCTCTAGGTTCACTCGCCTTGCACCTTTCATCTCATCCAAGGTGCACAGATTCAGTCACCTCTCTCCAGGTTCACTCGCCTTCTTGCACCTTTCATCTCCTCCAAGGTGCACAGATCCAGTCACCTCTCCAGGTTCACTCGTCTTGCACCTTTCATCTCCTCCAAGGTGCACAGATCCAGTCTCCTCTCTCCAGGTTCACTCACCTTGCACCTTTCGTCTCCTCCAAGGTGCACAGATCCAGTCACCTCTCTCCAGGTTCACTCGCCTTTTTGCACCTTTCATCTCCTCCAAGGTGCACAGATCCAGTCACCTCTCTCCAGGTTCACTCGTCTTGCACCTTTCATCTCCTCCAAGGTGTACAGATCCAGTCACCTCTCTCCAGGTTCACTTGCCTTGCACCTTTCATCTCCTCCAAGGTGCACAGATTCAGTTACCTCTCTCCAGGTTCACTCGCCTTCTTGCACCTTTTATCTCCTCCAAAGATTTTCAAGATCAATCCACCCCTCTCTCTACGTTCCACTCCTTGCTTACCTTTCATCTCCTCCAGAGTTGCACAGATTCCAGATCACCTCTCTCAGGGTCACTTGCCTTTTGCACCTTCATCTCCTCAAGGTGCACAGATCCAGTCACCTCTCTCCAGGTTCACTCGCCTTCTTGCACCTTTCATCTCCTCCAAGGTGCACAGATCCAGTCACCTCTCCAGGTTCACTCGCCTTCTTGCACCTTTCATCTCCTCTAAGGTGCCCAGATCCAGTCACCTCTCCAGGTTCACTCGTCTTGCACCTTTCATCTCCTCCAAGGTGCACAGATCCAGTCACCTCTCTCCAGGTTCACTTGCCTTGCACCTTTTATCTCCTCCAAGGTGCACATATCCAGTCACCTCTCTCCAGGTTCACTCGCCTTCTTGCACCTTTCATCTCCTCCAAGGTGCACAGATCCAGTCACCTCTCTCCAGGTTCACTCGGCTTGCACCTTTCATCTCCTCCAAGTGCACAGATCCAGTCACCTCTCTCCAGGTTCACTCGCCTTCTTGCACCTTTCATCTCCTCCAAGTTGCACAGATTCAGTCACCTCTCTCCAGGTTCACTCACCTTCTTGCACCTTTCATCTCCTCCAAGGTGCACAGATCCAGTCACCTCTCTCTAGGTTCACTCGCCTTGCACCTTTCATCTCCTCCAAGGTGCACAGATTCAGTCACCTCTCTCCAGGTTCACTCGCCTTCTTGCACCTTTCATCTCCTCCAAGGTGCACAGATCCAGTCACCTCTCTCCAGGTTCACTCGTCTTGCACATTTCATCTCCTCCAAGGTGCACAGATCCAGTCACCTCTCTCCAGGTTCACTCGCCTTGCACCTTTCATCTCCTCCAAGGTGCACAGATCCAGTCACCTCTCTCCAGGTTCACTCGCCTTGCACCTTTCATCTCCTCCAAGGTGCACAGATCCAGTCACCTCTCTCCAGGTTCACTCGCCTTGCACCATTCATCTCCTCCAAGGTGCACAGATCCAGTCACCTCTCTCCAGGTTCACTCGCCTTCTTGCACCTTTCATCTCCTCTAAGGTGCCCAGATCCAGTCACCTCTCTCTAGGTTCACTCGCCTTGCACCTTTCATTTCCTCCAAGGTACACAGATCCAGTCACCTCTCTCCAGGTTCACTCGCCTTGCACCTTTCATCTCCTCCAAGGTGCACAGATCCAGTCACCTCTCTCCAGGTTCACTTGCCTTGCACCTTTCATCTCCTCCAAGGTGCACAGATCCAGTCACCTCTCTCCAGGTTCACTCGCCTTCTTGCACCTTTCATCTCCTCCAAGGTGCACAGATCCAGTCACCTCTCTCCAGGTTCACTCGTCTTGCACCTTTCATCTCCTCCAAGGTGTACAGATCCAGTCACCTCTCTCCAGGTTCACTTGCCTTGCACCTTTCATCTCCTCCAAGGTGCACAGATTCAGTCACCTCTGTCCAGGTTCACTCGCCTTCTTGCACCTTTTATCTCCTCCAAGGTGCACAGATCCAATCACCTCTCTCTAGGTTCACTCGCCTTGCACCTTTCATCTCCTCCAAGGTGCACAGATTCAGTCACCTCTCTCCAGGTTCACTTGCCTTCTTGCACCTTTCATCTCCTCCAAGGTGCACAGATCCAGTCACCTCTCCAGGATCACTCGTCTTGCACCTTTCATCTCCTCCAAGGTGCACAGATCCAGTCACCTCTCTCCAGGTTCACTCGCCTTGCACCTTTCATCTCCTCCAAGGTGCACAGATCCAGTCACCTCTCTCCAGTTTCACTCGCCTTCTTGCACCTTTCATCTCCTCTAAGGTGCCCAGATCCAGTCACCTCTCTCTAGTTTCACTCGCCTTGCACCTTTCATCTCCTCCAATGTGCACAGATCCAGTCACCTCTCTCCAGGTTCACTCGCCTTCTTGCACCTTTCATCTCCTCCAAGGTGCACAGATCCAGTCACCTCTCTCCAGATTCACTCGCCTTCTTGCACCTTTCATCTCCTCTAAGGTGCCCAGATCCAGTCACCTCTCTCCAGGTTCACTCGCCTTCTTGCACCTTTCATCTCCTCTAAGGTGCCCAGATCCAGTCACCTCTCTCCAGGTTCACTCGCCTTGCACCTTTCATCTCCTCCAAGGTGCACAGATCCAGTCACCTCTCTCCAGGTTCACTTGCCTTGCACCTTTCATCTCCTCCAAGGTGCACAGATCCAGTCACCTCTCTCCAGGTTCACTCGCCTTTTTGCACCTTTCATCTCCTCCAAGGTGCACAGATCCAGTCACCTCTCTCCAGGTTCACTCGCCTTGCACATTTCGTGTCCTCCAAGGTGCACAGATCCAGTCACCTCTCTCCAGGTTCACTCGTCTTGCACCTTTCATCTCCTCCAAGGTGCACAGATCCAGTCACCTCTCTCCAGGTTCACTCGCCATGCACCTTTCATCTCCTCCAAGGTGCACAGATCCAGTCACCTCTCTCCAGGTTCACTCGCCTTGCACCTTTCATCTCCTCCAAGGTGCACAGATCCAGTCACCTCTCTCCAGGTTCACTCGCCCTGCACCATTCATCTCCTCCAAGGTGCACAGATCCAGTCACCTCTCTCCAGGTTCACTCGCCTTCTTGCACCTTTCATCTCCTCCAAGGTGCACAGATCCAGTCACCTCTCTCCAGGTTCACTCGTCTTGCACCTTTCATCTCCTCCAAGGTGCACAGATCCAGTCACCTCTCTGCAGGTTCACTCACCTTGCACCTTTCATCTCCTCCAAGGTGCACAGATCCAGTCACCTCTCTCCAGGTTCACTCGTCTTGCACCTTTCATCTCCTCCAAGGTGCACAGATCCAGTCACCTCTCTCCAGGTTCACTCGCCATGCACCTTTCATCTCCTCCAAGGTGCACAGATCCAGTCACCTCTCTCCAGGTTCACTCGCCTTGCACCTTTCATCTCCTCCAAGGTGCACAGATCCAGTCACCTCTCTCCAGGTTCACTCGCCCTGCACCATTCATCTCCTCCAAGGAGCACAGATCCAGTCACCTCTCTCCAGGTTCACTCGCCTTCTTGCACCTTTCATCTCCTCTAAGGTGCCCACATCCAGTCACCTCTCTCTAGGTTCACTCGCCTTGCACCTTTCATCTCCTCCAATGTGCACAGATCCAGTCACCTCTCTCCAGGTTCACTCGCCTTCTTGCACCTTTCATCTCCTCCAAGGTGCACAGATCCAGTCACCTCTCTCCAGGTTCACTCACCTTCTTGCACCTTTTATCTCCTCCAAGGTGCACAGATCCAGTCACCTCTCCAGGATCACTCGTCTTGCACCTTTCATCTCCTCCAAGGTGCACAGATCCAGTCACCTCTCTCCAGGTTCACTCGCCTTGCACATTTCATCTCCTCCTAGGTGCACAGATCCAGTCACCTCTCTCCAGGTTCACTCGTCTTGCACCTTTCATCTCCTCCAAGGTGCACAGATCCAGTCACCTCTCTCCAGGTTCACTCGCCTTGCACCTTTCATCTCCTCCAAGGTGCACAGATCCAGTCACCTCTCTCCAGACCACCTGCCCAGCACCATTCATCCTCCAGCATGATCCAGTCACCTCTCCAGGTTCATACCTGCCTCTGCACTCCTCATCTCTCCATGCACAGATCCAGCCTCACCTCCTCTCTAGGTTCACTCTGCTCCCTGCACTCCTTTCATCTCTCCATGCATACAGATTCAGTCACTTCTCTCCAGGGAGCCCACTTTGCTTTTCTTAGGACCCTTTTTTTTATCCCCTCTTACAGGTACAGGATCCAGCCACCTCCAGGATCACCTGTCTTGCACCTTCATCCTCCATGCACAGATCTCAGTCACCTCTCCAGGTTCACTCTGCCTTGCACTCCTTTCATCTCCCTCCAAGGTGCACAGATCCAGTCACCTCTCCAGGTTCACTCGCCCTGCACCATTCATCTCCTCCAAGGTGCACAGATCCAGTCTCCTCTCTCCAGGTTCACTCGTCTTGCACCTTTCATCTCCTCCAAGGTGCACAGATCCAGTCACCTCTCTGCAGGTTCACTCACCTTGCACCTTTCATCTCCTCCAAGGTGCACAGATCCAGTCACCTCTCCAGGTTCACTCGCTTGCACCTTTCATCTCCTCCAAGGTGCACAGATCCAGTCACCTCTCTCCAGGTTCACTCGCCATGCACCTTTCATCTCCTCCAAGGTGCACAGATCCAGTCACCTCTCTCCAGGTTCACTCGCCTTGCACCTTTCATCTCCTCCAAGGTGCACAGATCCAGTCACCTCTCTCCAGGTTCACTCGCCCTGCACCATTCATCTCCTCCAAGGTGCACAGATCCAGTCACCTCTCTCCAGGTTCACTCGCCTTGCACCTTTCATCTCCCCCAAGGTGCACAGATCCAGTCACCTCTCTCCAGGTTCACTCGCCTTCTTGCACCTTTCATCTCCTCCAAGGTGCACAGATCCAGTCACCTCTCTCCAGGTTCACTCGCCTTGCACTTTTCATCTCCTCCAAGGTGCACAGATCCAGTCACCTCTCTCCAGGTTCACTTGCCTTGCACCTTTCATCTCCTCCAAGTTGCACAGATTCAGTCACCTCTCTCCAGGTTCACTCTCCTTCTTGCACCTTTCATCTCCTCCAAGGTGCACAGATCCAGTCACCTCTCTCTAGGTTCACTAGCCTTGCACCTTTCATCTCCTCCAAGGTGCACAGATTCAGTCACCTCTCTCCAGGTTCACTCGCCTTCTTGCACCTTTCATCTCCAAGGTGCACAGATCCAGTCACCTCTCCAGGTTCACTCGTCTTGCACCTTTCATCTCCTCCAAGGTGCACAGATCCAGTCAATTCTCTCCAGGTTCACTCGCCTTCTTGCACCTTTTATCTCCTCCTAGGTGCACAGATTCAGTCACCTCTCTCTAGGTTCACTTGCCTTCTTGCACCTTTCATCTCCTCCAAGGTGCACAGATCCAGTCACCTCTCTGCAGGTTCACTCACCTTGCACCTTTCATCTCCTCCAAGGTGCACAGATCCAGTCACCTCTCTCCAGGTTCACTCGTCTTGCACCTTTCATCTCCTCCAAGGTGCACAGATCCAGTCACCTCTCTCCAGGTTCACTCGCCTTCTTGCACCTTTCATCTCCTCCAAGGTGCACAGATCCAGTCACCTCTCTCTAGGTTCACTCGCCTTGCACCTTTCATCTCCTCCAAGGTGCACAGATTCAGTCACCTCTCTCCAGGTTCACTTGCCTTCTTGCACCTTTCATCTCCTCCAAGGTGCACAGATCCAGTCACCTCTCCAGGTTCACTCGTCTTGCACCTTTCATCTCCTCCAAGGTGCACAGATCCAGTCACCTCTCTCCAGGTTCACTAGCCATGCACCTTTCATCTCCTCCAAGGTGCACAGATCCAGTCACCTCTCTCCAGGTTGACTTGCCTTGCACCTTTCATCTCCTCCAAGGTGCACAGATCCAGTCACCTCTCTCCAGGTTCACTCGCCCTGCACCATTCATCTCCTCCAAGGTGCACAGATCCAGTCACCTCTCTGCAGGTTCACTCACCTTGCACCTTTCATCTCCTCCAAGGTGCACAGATCCAGTCACCTCTCTCCAGGTTCACTCGTCTTGCACCTTTCATCTCCTCCAAGGTGCACAGATCCAGTCACCTCTCTCCAGGTTCACTCACCTTCCACCTTTCATCTCCTCCAAGGTGCACAGATCCAGTCACCTCTCTCCAGGTTCACTCGCCTTCTTGCACCTTTCATCTCCTCTAAGGTGCCCAGATCCAGTCACCTCTCTCTAGGTTCACTCGCCTTGCACCTTTCATCTCCTCCAATGTGCACAGATCCAGTCACCTCTCTCCAGGTTCACTCGCCTTCTTGCACCTTTCATCTCCTCCAAGGTGCACAGATCCAGTCACCTCTCCAGGATCACTCGTCTTGCACCTTTCATCTCCTCCAAGGTGCACAGATCCAGTCACCTCTCTCCAGGTTCACTCACCTTGCACCTTTCATCTCCTCCAAGGTGCACAGATCCAGTCACCTCTCTCCAGGTTCACTCGTCTTGCACCTTTCATCTCCTCCAAGGTGCACAGATCCAGTCACCTCTCTCTAGGTTCACTCGCCATGCACCTTTCATCTCCTCCAAGGTGCACAGATCCAGTCACCTCTCTCCAGGTTCACTCGCCTTGCACCTTTCATCTCCAAGGTGCACAGATCCAGTCACCTCTCTCCAGGTTCACTCGCCCTGCACCATTCATCTCCTCCAAGGTGCACAGATCCAGTCACCTCTCTCCAGGTTCACTCGCCTTCTTGCACCTTTCATCTCCTCTAAGGTGCCCAGATCCAGTCACCTCTCTCTAGGTTCACTCGCCTTGCACCTTTCATCTCCTCCAAGGTGCACAGATCCAGTCACCTCTCTCCAGGTTCACTCGCCTTCTTCCACCTTTCATCTCCTCCAAGGTGCACAGATCCAGTCACCTCTCCAGGTTCACTCGCCTTCTTGCACCTTTCATCTCCTCTAAGGTGCCCAGATCCAGTCACCTCTCCAGGTTCACTCGTCTTGCACCTTTCATCTCCTCCAAGGTGCACAGATCCAGTCACCTCTCTCCAGGTTCACTCGTCTTGCACCTTTCATCTCCTCCAAGGTGCACAGATCCAGTCACCTCTCTCTAGGTTCACTCGCCATGCACCTTTCATCTCCTCCAAGGTGCACAGATCCAGTCACCTCTCCCAGATTCACTCGCCTTGCACCTCATTCTTCCTCCAGCAGGCATAGATCCAACAATTCTCCTCCAGTCACCTGCCTTGTAACTTTCATCTCCCAGGTGTACAGATCCAGTCAAATTCTCTCCAGGGTTCACCTGCCTCCTGCACCATTCATCTCCCTCCAAGGTGCATTTCTTGTGACCAGTCACTCCTCTCTCCTGTTCACTTCTCTTGCACCTTTTCATTCTCCCCCCTCTCTGTGCCCAGATCCAGTCACCTCTCTCCAGGTTCACTCGCCTTGCACCTTTCATCTCCTCCAAGGTGCACAGATCCAGTCACCTCTCTCCAGGTTCACTCGCCTTGCACCTTTCATCTCCTCCAAGGTGCACAGATCCAGTCACCTCTCTCCAGGTTCACTCGCCTTCTTGCACCTTTCATCTCCTCTAAGGTGCCCAGATCCAGTCACCTCTCTCTAGGTTCACTCGCCTTGCACCTTTCATCTCCTCCAATGTGCACAGATCCAGTCACCTCTCCAGGATCACTCGTCTTGCACCTTTCATCTCCTCCAAGGTGCACATATCCAGTCACCTCTCTCCAGGTTCACTCGCCTTGCACCTTTCATCTCCTCCAAGGTGCACAGATCCAGTCACCTCTCCAGGTTCACTCGCCCTGCACCATTCATCTCCTCCAAGGTGCACAGATCCAGTCACCTCTCTCCAGGTTCACTCGCCTTCTTGCACCTTTCATCTCCTCTAAGGTGCCCAGATCCAGTCACCTCTCTCCAGGTTCACTCGCCTTGCACCTTTCATCTCCTCCAAGGTGCACAGATCCAGTCACCTCTCTCCAGGTTCACTCGCCTTGCACCTTTCATCTCCTCCAAGGTGCACAGATCCAGTCACCTCTCTCCAGGTTCACTCGCCTTCTTGCACCTTTCATCTCCTCTAAGGTGCCCAGATCCAGTCACCTCTCTCTAGGTTCACTCGCCTTGCACCTTTCATCTCCTCCAAGGTGCACAGATCCAGTCACCTCTCTCCAGGTTCACTCGCCTTGCACCTTTCATCTCCTCCAAGGTGCACAGATCCAGTCACCTCTCTCCAGGTTCACTCGCCTTCTTGCATCTTTCATCTCCTCCAAGGTGCACAGATCCAGTCACCTCTCTCCAGGTTCACTCGTCTTGCACCTTTCATCTCCTCCAAGGTGTACAGATCCAGTCACCTCTCTCCAGGTTCACTTGCCTTGCACCTTTCATCTCCTCCAAGGTGCACAGATTCAGTTACCTCTCTCCAGGTTCACTCGCCTTCTTGCACCTTTTATCTCCTCCAAGGTGCACAGATTCAGTCACCTCTCTCTAGGTTCGCTTGCCTTGCACCTTTCATCTCCTCCAAGGTGCACAGATCCAGTCACCTCTCTGCAGGTTCACTCACCTTGCACCTTTCATCTCCTCCAAGGTGCACAGATCCAGTCACCTCTCTCCAGGTTCACTCGTCTTGCACCTTTCATCTCCTCCAAGGTGCACAGATCCAGTCACCTCTCTGCAGGTTCACTCACCTTGCACCTTTCATCTCCAAGGTGCACAGATCCAGTCACCTCTCTCCAGGTTCACTCGTCTTGCACCTTTCATCTCCTCCAAGGTGCACAGATCCAGTCACCTCTCTCCAGGTTCACTCGCCATGCACCTTTCATCTCCTCCAAGGTGCACAGATCCAGTCACCTCTCTCCAGGTTCACTCGCCTTGCACCTTTCATCTCCTCCAAGGTGCACAGATCCAGTCACCTCTCTCCAGGTTCACTCGCCCTGCACCTTTCATCTCCTCCAAGGTGCACAGATGCAGTCACCTCTCTCCAGGTTCACTCGCCTTCTTGCACCTTTCATCTCCTCTAAGGTGCCCAGATCCAGTCACCTCTCTCTAGGTTCATTCGCCTTGCACCTTTCATCTCCTCCAAGGTACACAGATCCAGTCACCACTCTCCAGGTTCACTCGCCTTCTTGCACCTTTCATCTCCTCCAAGGTGCACAGATCCAGTCACTTCTCCAGGTTCACTCGCCTTCTTGCACCTTTCATCTCCTCTAAAGTGCCCAGATCCAGTCACCTCTCTCTAGGTTCACTCGCCTTGCACCTTTCATCTCATCCAAGGTGCACAGATTCAGTCACCTCTCTCCAGGTTCACTCGCCTTCTTGCACCTTTCATCTCCTCCAAGGTGCACAGATCCAGTCACCTCTCCAGGTTCACTCGTCTTGCACCTTTCATCTCCTCCAAGGTGCACAGATCCAGTCTCCTCTCTCCAGGTTCACTCACCTTGCACCTTTCGTCTCCTCCAAGGTGCACAGATCCAGTCACCTCTCTCCAGGTTCACTCGCCTTTTTGCACCTTTCATCTCCTCCAAGGTGCACAGATCCAGTCACCTCTCTCCAGGTTCACTCCCGCCTCTTGCACCTTCATCCTCTCTCTCATGTGCCTGGGGATCCAGCCTCACCTCTCCCTCCAGGTTCACCTGCCTTGCACCTTTCATCTCCTCTGCTAAAGGACCCAGCCTCACCCTCCAGGAGCCCACTTGCCTTGTGACCTTCATCTCCTCCAAGGTGCACAGATCCAGTCACCTCTCTCCAGGTTCACTCGTCTTGCACCTTTCATCTCCTCCAAGGTGTACAGATCCAGTCACCTCTCTCCAGGTTCACTTGCCTTGCACCTTTCATCTCCTCCAAGGTGCACAGATTCAGTCACCTCTCTCCAGGTTCACTCGCCTTCTTGCACCTTTCATCTCCTCTAAGGTGCCCAGATCCAGTCACCTCTCTCTAGGTTCACTCGCCTTACACCTTTCATCTCCTCCAATGTCCACAGATCCAGTCACCTCTCTCCAGGTTCACTAGCCTTCTTGCACCTTTCATCTCCTCCAGCAGATCCAGTCACCTCCAGGTTCACTTTGCCTGCACCTTCATCTCCTCCAAGGTGCACAGATCCAGTCACCTCTCTCCAGGTTCACTCGCCTTCTTGCACCTTTCATCTCCTCCAAGGTGCACAGATCCAGTCACCTCTCTCCAGGTTCACTCGTCTTGCACCTTTCATCTCCTCCAAGGTGTACAGATCCAGTCACCTCTCTCCAGGTTCACTTGCCTTGCACCTTTCATCTCCTCCAAGGTGCACAGATTCAGTCACCTCTGTCCAGGTTCACTCGCCTTCTTGCACCTTTTATCTCCTCCAAGGTGCACAGATCCAGTCACCTCTCTCTAGGTTCACTCGCCTTGCACCTTTCATCTCCTCCAAGGTGCACAGATTCAGTCACCTCTCTCCAGGTTCACTTGCCTTCTTGCACCTTTCATCTCCTCCAAGGTGCACAGATCCAGTCACCTCTCCAGGATCACTCGTCTTGCACCTTTCATCTCCTCCAAGGTGCACAGATCCAGTCACCTCTCTCCAGGTTCACTCGCCTTGCACCTTTCATCTCCTCCAAGGTGCACAGATCCAGTCACCTCTCTCCAGTTTCACTCGCCTTCTTGCACCTTTCATCTCCTCTAAGGTGCCCAGATCCAGTCACCTCTCTCTAGTTTCACTCGCCTTGCACCTTTCATCTCCTCCAATGTGCACAGATCCAGTCACCTCTCTCCAGGTTCACTCGCCTTCTTGCACCTTTCATCTCCTCCAAGGTGCACAGATCCAGTCACCTCTCTCCAGATTCACTCGCCTTCTTGCACCTTTCATCTCCTCTAAGGTGCCCAGATCCAGTCACCTCTCTCCAGGTTCACTCGCCTTCTTGCACCTTTCATCTCCTCTAAGGTGCCCAGATCCAGTCACCTCTCTCCAGGTTCACTCGCCTTGCACCTTTCATCTCCTCCAAGGTGCACAGATCCAGTCACCTCTCTCCAGGTTCACTTGCCTTGCACCTTTCATCTCCTCCAAGGTGCACAGATCCAGTCACCTCTCTCCAGGTTCACTCGCCTTTTTGCACCTTTCATCTCCTCCAAGGTGCACAGATCCAGTCACCTCTCTCCAGGTTCACTCGCCTTGCACATTTCGTGTCCTCCAAGGTGCACAGATCCAGTCACCTCTCTCCAGGTTCACTCGTCTTGCACCTTTCATCTCCTCCAAGGTGCACAGATCCAGTCACCTCTCTCCAGGTTCACTCGCCATGCACCTTTCATCTCCTCCAAGGTGCACAGATCCAGTCACCTCTCTCCAGGTTCACTCGCCTTGCACCTTTCATCTCCTCCAAGGTGCACAGATCCAGTCACCTCTCTCCAGGTTCACTCGCCCTGCACCATTCATCTCCTCCAAGGTGCACAGATCCAGTCACCTCTCTCCAGGTTCACTCGCCTTCTTGCACCTTTCATCTCCTCCAAGGTGCACAGATCCAGTCACCTCTCTCCAGGTTCACTCGTCTTGCACCTTTCATCTCCTCCAAGGTGCACAGATCCAGTCACCTCTCTGCAGGTTCACTCACCTTGCACCTTTCATCTCCTCCAAGGTGCACAGATCCAGTCACCTCTCTCCAGGTTCACTCGTCTTGCACCTTTCATCTCCTCCAAGGTGCACAGATCCAGTCACCTCTCTCCAGGTTCACTCGCCATGCACCTTTCATCTCCTCCAAGGTGCACAGATCCAGTCACCTCTCTCCAGGTTCACTCGCCTTGCACCTTTCATCTCCTCCAAGGTGCACAGATCCAGTCACCTCTCTCCAGGTTCACTCGCCCTGCACCATTCATCTCCTCCAAGGTGCACAGATCCAGTCACCTCTCTCCAGGTTCACTCGCCTTCTTGCACCTTTCATCTCCTCTAAGGTGCCCAGATCCAGTCACCTCTCTCTAGGTTCACTCGCCTTGCACCTTTCATCTCCTCCAATGTGCACAGATCCAGTCACCTCTCTCCAGGTTCACTCGCCTTCTTGCACCTTTCATCTCCTCCAAGGTGCACAGATCCAGTCACCTCTCTCCAGGTTCACTCACCTTCTTGCACCTTTTATCTCCTCCAAGGTGCACAGATCCAGTCACCTCTCCAGGATCACTCGTCTTGCACCTTTCATCTCCTCCAAGGTGCACAGATCCAGTCACCTCTCTCCAGGTTCACTCGCCTTGCACATTTCATCTCCTCCAAGGTGCACAGATCCAGTCACCTCTCTCCAGGTTCACTCGTCTTGCACCTTTCATCTCCTCCAAGGTGCACAGATCCAGTCACCTCTCTCCAGGTTCACTCGCCTTGCACCTTTCATCTCCTCCAAGGTGCACAGAT